>DWCF01000449.1:0-46577 GCA_018230265.1 Delias oraia
GGGTGGGCGTCTTTGAGGGAGGCCTATGTCCAGCAGTGGACTTGAATGGGCTGATGAAGAAGAAGAAGAAGAAGAAGGTATAACAGGGTTTTATATTTGGAACAAGACATTTACCATAATTTTTTCATGAAAACAATTGAGTTTTTATAAATGCTTTGTAAAGTATATTGTAGATACGAGAAGTCAAATAGTCACATTATTTTCATTTCTGGCAGAGCCGAATTCGTATGAATTATAAATAAAAAAACCTGTGGCGCTCGGGAATTGCGACTAAGCTATTACATAGCATTTTTTAACAACTTATGCAAGTATAATTATTATTAATTTATGCAGAGATTTTGTTTTGCTATGATATTAATTCAAGTTATATTTTTAGAGTGTAGTGACCGATGAGAAAACTTATTTTTTTATTTAATAAATGAGAAGTTAATATTGTTTAAAGAATTTTTGTCTTACCTAAAAAACAATGACAAACAATGATTCCGGAATCGTAGTGTAGTAACACACATATGAATTTTATGTGTAGGTACATTACAACATATGGATCGATCCACCACTCAAGAACCACTAACATTGCAGACAAACTAGCACTAGTTCTAAACAGGCAAGACAGAAATAAATGCGACAAGAAGAAGTAAAAAGAGGTTTATTAGCAAAGCCCCGGTCCGTCGGGGGAGGCAGCTTCTATGCCACGTCTGATCATTCGCCAGGCCTGCTCCTCATATCGTTTGTACACTTCAGCTTGGATAAAGTCATTGTCAGACACAGCACTCCAAAATCTTTCCGCTGTGGCAATAGCTCGGGGCCATACTCTGCAAAAAATATAAATATAGGGTGGCAAACAAACAAAAGATTCATACTTGAAGGTCCCTAAGTGAAAAGTGCTGAACCAATGCTAAAGAGCCAAGCTTTTGATTGGGAATTTGAGAATTGAATTTGAGATAGGGAATGCTCTGGTCATCAACGATTCGAGTTGATCTATATTGAATGAGATCTAAAGAAAAATTATATTTTCGAGCTCCTGCCCAGAGGTGGCTGCATTTTATAGAGAAAAAGGGCAAACTCTTTGCAAGCGATGGCCAGAAGTGGTGTATAGCTTCGCCCCGTTGAGCACTTTAAGCTTTATTTATAGTATAGCGGACAACGGAGCAGGTGGGTATCTTGTATGGTAAGAAAAGAAAAAAGGGTCGTGTTATTTTCTTTTTACCATGTTTAAGCGGCATAATTTCAAAGGCCTCCGATATCCTCACTCACTCAGCGACACAGTACTATTACCATTTCACGAATATAAAGTTTGTGAACCCGCGGTATCACTGGACGAGCCTGCCCAATAAACGCGTCATCATGGATTTCCCTCGGGAACAACAGTGTTAAAAAAACCCTTCCAGAGACAGAATAAATTAAACTATAATTCTTCGGACCTGATACCTCTCTCTTCGTAGGTAGCTTCTAAGACGAATACGCTAAGAGGCTCCCAAAATTTGGAGAAGGATTGCTGATGACATGAAAATACGATAAAAAAGCTATTTAACGTATTTATGTACCTGCACATTACATTGTCGTCATCGACTTCCTCCGTCCACATACATGCCTCACCGCCAACTATGTTCTCCACGTTCAGGCTCTTGTAAATCATTAGCAGTTGCTCTCTCGGGTCCCATTTATACATGCTAGCCCAATCGTTGCCCAAACGATCTAAGTAGTAACGCTCCGAAAATATTACTTTGAGTCCAGCTTCCACAACCTGCAAATTATGTAGGTCTCTTCATATTCATTTACTATATGTTTTTAAAACATTATATCTTACAATGAAGCAGATGGTTCTCCTATATGGTAAGAAAACGCCAACGCCCATGGACAACCGCGCCACAGTCCGCGCATTGATTGTGTTGTCGGCTTTAACGCCACTTAAAGGGTATTTTTCAAAGGCCTCCGATATCCTCATTCACTCAGCGAAACAGTACAAGTACCGATCCACGCTGTTCATTCTGTAAGCCCGTGGTATTATTTCGGACGGATCGGCCCAATTAGTGCGTCCACATATGCTCGGGCATGGCTCTCCCACGGCTATATCTTCTATTGTATAGTGTAATAGGACAACTCATATTAGTTAGGTATATACCTAAGTGGGTATATATATATATATATATATATGGTATATATGGCAGCGGGTGGTCGTCTTTGGGGGAGGCCTATGTCCAGCAGTGGATTTAGATGGGCTGATGATGATGATGATGATACCTACCGTACTTACCGGCTTTTTATACCGCTTAAGTGGCACATAAAATATAAATGTAAGTAAATTATATAGCCTGCAATATCCTAGTTGATTTCGAGAACACATTGTCACTATACTATACCAAGCTCATCGTATCATTTCACGCTCATGGTACCATGGGCAAAACAACGTGGTAAAAGGAATGATTACTTACGTTTTTAATCTTAGTTTCGTAGTCTTTAAACCACCAAATTTGGACGAGAGTGTCTTTCGGTAACGCAACTTGATTGTTAAAGGCGTCCTGGAAACATTTATTAAAGTCTTTATCTCTTAACTTGCTGTTGAGCGAGAATCCCGATCAAAAAATTCTAGATACTTATTCTACTCGGGCCTTAAAATAGTAGTTTTTTCCCTGGTAAAAAAGCTTTATCAGAGCACAATATCTGCATTCAGGTATTCGTCTACCTTCTGACTTTACAAAAAACTTTTAATGTATTTAATTGTCACTCACCTCCCAAACCATAACTTTGGTAGTATTCAGCTTTGCTATTAATGTTTTCATAAAGAAGTTCTGTAAATTTTCAATTTTGATACCCTTTTCTTCAAGGAAAGCTTGCACGCCTGCATTATTTCTCCTGTAAATAATTTATACATTAGAAATTTACACTATACACTAACTTTATTTGTTTGGGTATTTTATCAATAAAAAGCAGAGAATAATAAAAAATCTGCAACGTCAACTACGAGCAGAAATATCTTCAATTTATATAAACTTTTTTATAGTATAGGACACCGCCGCCCATGGACAACCGCGCCACGGTCAGCGCATTAATTGTGTTGACGGATTTTTACGCCACTGAACCGTCATTTTTAAGAACCTCCGATATCCTCACTCCCTCAGAGAAACACAATAAAAATACCGTTTCACGTAGTATTCTGTGATAAAATTCATATAAAATGATAATATTCGTATAAAATAAGTATAAGTAAGATTTCATAAATTATTTACCAACACTTTTGATCCACTTCATCGCCACCTATGTGTAGGTATTCATCGGGAAATACGGTTTTTAATTCTGCGTATAGAGATACAATCAAATCGTAAGTCTCCTCTTTGGTGGGATCCATCGCTCCTAAGGCTCCATTACATTCTGTTAAAATATTTGGAAATGCTTTCCCCCAAGAGCGCGAGTGCCCTGAAATACACACGGTCAACTTAGTATATACATACTTTTGCGAAAAAATTGACATTATAACAAAAACATGATACGTATGTCATTTTAATTCTGAAAGTACGTACATTAAAAATCATTGTGCTTTAAGAAAGTAGTGGGACAGTTGGGAAAGTAGATAGATTATTCATTTATGTTCAGTTTTGCAGAGTGATTTTTTTATTATAATGATATACATCAACATGCCAGCTTTTTATGTCGATTAAGCTTTTAAACTTAGAAGGCCTTCGGTACTGTTCAGTCAAAGTTCAGCACAAACCCTATTCCACACTGCTATTCTGTATTCCGTGGTATCATTCCGGCCAATCTGGCCCTTAATGGTGCATCACAATACGCGTCAACGTTACTCTCCCAAGGGAGAAGTTTCTTTCCTGAGTGTCTAAGATTATTATTGTTATATCACTTTTAAGCACTTACAAAGACCAAAGAAAATTTATACATTCTATTCACACCGGGTTTATAACCCGATACGCATGTAGCTTGCGGTGGCATGTTCTAAAAGCCATAACAATTTGAAACTCCTGAAATAACCCATAAGTTTGGCAAAAACTAACCCGGCACATCAAACTCCGGTATTACTCTGATACCACGATCCCGTGCGTACTCTATAACCCTCTGAATATCTCCCTTCGTATATATCTTCGATTGATCAAATGCACCCTTTTCACTGCAAGTTTATAAAATTTATTTATTACATTTGTTTGTGAAAAAAACTACATTTTTTAAAATTAAATGCGTACCTCAATTCAGGGTATTTCTCGCTGTTGTAGGGAAAACTCTGGTCATCGACCATATGCCAGTGAAATACGTTCATCTTGTTATAGGACATCGCGTCTAAAGTATCCAAGATCCTCTGCATGGAGATGTAATGACGAGCTGTGTCCAGTAAGAGGCCGCGGTGGATGTAGCTGGGGGAATCCTCGATGCTGTTCTTGTTTATGCGGGCTTGCTGTCAATATAAACTGATTTATTTAACTTTTTTATAGTATTGGGGACATCGAAACATGTGCTATATAAGAGAACACGGCCGCCTATAGACAACCGCGCCATAGACCGTGCTTAGGTTGTGTTGCCGGCCTTTTAAGCCGCTTTAGCGACATAATTTTAAGAGGCTTGAATATCCTCATTCACTCAGCGAAATACAGGAGGTATCACTTCGAACGAACCGGCCCAATTAATGCGTCAGCAATGCAATCCCATGGGTGACCGTAATTAAAAGATTGTTTATTCATAAATCCTTATTCCTCGTTATCTAAAGCCACAGCGTTTTCGTATTAAACAAATGCTACCTTATAATTGTCGGAATAGTAGATCAGCTGTGAAAATGTTTCCAATCCACGGAGTATTCCCCAAACGGACGCACTTTTTAATTGAGAGGTGGAGGATATGTCTAAAATATCTGAAATTCAAAGATCCGGTTTTGATTAAGGTTATTATGTTGGGATTTTTCAAAGAAAATATTAATACGTTAAAACTTTAATGGAATTAATCAAAATGAAGTCTTTCGGAACGAAACGTACAGCTTTCATCCATCCCGTATGAAGGTTGTTCTTCGCAAGGCTCAGTTAATGTCACTTCCAAGGTGTCCATGCTGCCCAAATGGAGTTGATTCTGTTCGTGGACTGAGCTGCTCCAAGGTTCCTCGTTGTCTTTCTGAATCAAATACGAGTAGCGGTCGATTGCTCTTGTTAGAATTTCACATGATTTGTCCAATATCTGGAAGATTTGATCAAGATTAGGCGAGGAAGATTCCGGGGTGTTCGGAAGCCGTAATTTCTTCGCTTCGGAAACATGTTATCAGTAAATCAATAATTATAATCGTGACTGACCTTCGTTTTAAATTGAGATGGGCTAAATGTATAGTATTCCTTACTTCTATTTTCTTTCTTCGGTTTTGGCCACACTTCACCCTTAGTCGGTACATATTTCGGTCCTAAAATATCCGCACATGTTGCAGATACGAATATTGATATGATTAGAAATAGCAACACTTCCGACATGTTCAAACGTATTAATTTTTGTATATATGTAAAAACTGATCACTAAAATTACACTACTTATCAGTAGTGTAATTTTAGTTTAATTTTGATATTATCTAAAGCGGGCCAATCACCGTTCGTTAATCTCTATCAGTTTTATATTTTTTCGTGGACTGATATTTTATTATCACACCATCGATATTAATCATGCAACAAAGGATTTATTTTACTTTGTGAATTTTTTTATAAAGAGTAAAATTTGTATTAATAACTTGTCAGTTGAAGTTTCGCGCTTTGATAATACGATAAACCTACCTAGCCCGTACGTTACTGGATCTGACTTATGAGACATTTTTTATTATATAGGTCATTTTACACTATATCACTGAAAATTATAACCTATTCTGATGTATATGCTATATTATTTCATTAAATTCTATTCAGTAATTTTGCGTGAAATCGCAAAAAATTTCGAAAAAATCCTCACTCACTTTGCGAAACACAGTACAAGTACCGATTCGCGCTGAGTATTCTTTGAGAGCTTGAAACATTATGTTATATTCATGTTATACTTAAAATAACATACAAATTTTTTACACATTAATAAAACTTTGAAATAGCTGGAACTGTACTAGACTCGAAACATTATTTTTAATTTCCATGCTCACTCCTCCCAACCGTGGATTTTTGTAATTAACAAAAAGTTGACTGTATTAAAATGATTAAATAATAAAATAAAATCCATACACAATTATTAATACAAATAAGAGATTAACGTAGTATTTGTCAAGAAGTTTATAGTTATAAAAATGATAGAAATAAAATAAAGATAATTATAAATTTTTTAGACGATATCACTAGAACGGATAGCATGATAAGAATGCTAAGGAAGAGGTCGATACGATGCTTTGGCGCGGCGCATTAAACAGAAATGGAGGTTAAGCAAAGTATTTAAGATGTCGGAGAATTAAAGTAATAAAATAAAATTATATATTATGTGAAGTGATGACATTGATGTATCATATAACTTATATCTGTGTATGGTGGCCTAGCGATTTGTAATGAAAAATTATTATATATTTATTCTCATATATTATATCTCGTCTCTAATTTTACCACTTTATTTAAACTTGTCAGTATGGTTGGAATAATTATAATAATCTATCACTAAGTTAAGCTTCCTGTGGGAGAGCCATGCTGAAGCATATGCTGACGCACTACTTGGGCTGGCTCGTCCGAAGTGATACCACGGGCTCACAGAATACTCAGCGTGAAACGGTGGTCTCTTACTATATAAGAGACCCACCTGCTCCGTTGTCCGCTATGTCATAAAAAAAGTTATATTGAAACAAATCAAATTTATCATGATCTACTTTATGAATAAGGTAAGATTTTCTCATTATTTCGAGATTGAAATATAATAAAACTAACTAGTTAGATTAACAATTAAAAACAATTTAGTTTTCAAGTGATAATATAACATAATTATCAGGGTCTGTAGTCTGTACTGCTTTATACGTAAAAAGACTCTGAAGGGCCGTCAAGGCTAAACAAGCCAGCGCCACGGATCCTTCGGCGCCTGTGACCATAACTCGTGTATGAACAGGGCGGCGCGGCGATGGCGCTACCACGAAGGACCAAGAGAAAAGAAGAAAATATTAAAACATTTTTAAGTTGGCAATAATATTAAAACTTGCAACATAATATTGTTTGACAGTTTCCATAGTCTGTGCTTATAGTGTATTATCTGTTCTATTTGATCGTTTTGTAAACAAGAAGTAAAGATTTTGTTTGATTTTTGAACCCGTGCTAGTATTTTAACAGTTGTATGAACTCACATGTGAGTTCGCAATAAACGTCTAAAAAAGTTATATTAATCGAGAAATGCCAAACTTTTTTTAATTATTAAATAACAAAAAATGTCTGGTTATTTGGAAGTGAAATATCCGTTTAAGTCAAACCTCGGTCTTAATCCTTTCAAGGTTTGTAATTTTCGATCGTTGCAAACTGCAAAAAATGGTTTTCTAGTGTTGTTAAGTTTGTTTATTTTTCAGTCTTGGAAAAAACAATGGTGCATTTTAAGGCCTAGCTTGACTTCCAAAGGAGGTGGTTCTTTAGTTGTGTATTGTAGTGAGGCTGGCGCACCTGTGGGTACAGTAGAATTGCCCTGTGGCTGTTTGGTTAAAAGAGCGAAGTCTCGAACCAGACCACATGCGTTTGCAGTGTTCACCCTTGATTCTCCTTCAAAACCACGAATACTTCTGGCCGCTCAAAGTCTTCAGGAGACTCAAATATGGATGGTTAAAATACGAGATTTATTAAACGGTGATAAAATTAGTGGTAAGTCTGTCATAAATATTTTCATTAAGGTCTCCAGATAATCAAAGTTAATAATTTACATTTTGTATTTAAAATAAACATTCATACTTGAACAAATTTAACATAATTGTACATTAGCATTAAATAGCAAAGATTGCTTATATATACGTAAATATATATCCTTATATCTTATATGTTTAGATTTCAATTTTTCTCACAAATCAAAAACAAATAATCATATATTAATTAAACCAATACAAAAAAAAATTCTCATGATGTCATCACATTCAATGTTAATTTTCATTGTTCTGCACAGCTATAACTTTATGGCTCTTCTTGTTTGCCTGTAAATACTGGGGTACTTAAATGTGCCAGACTAAGAAATGAAGTTATAGTTTTGTGTTAAGCAATTAAAAATAAATCTGTGTTATTGTAAGTTGTTGAAAAAGTTTATATTAAGCATCTAGTCTTAAGAATAAAATACCTCTTTGAGCTTATGACAACTTAATCATTTTGTTAAGCTTTGTTTGTGTAACCATTTTATATGTTGTTTAAATAAAATCAGGAGTTAAGTTTAGTATGTACAATAATTTATCCATTTTTTAATTCTACAAAAAACTGATTGTTAGTCGAAACATTAATTTTATCAAATAAATTTTTAACTAATCAGGAAAAACTTTTGAATTCTTAGAGTCTCTTATTTATTATTTTTATTTATAACAAGTGTTGCTTTGAATTACTTGACTAGCACTGTGTATTTCATTAGAATTTTAAGCTAGATCTATTATATCAGTGAATGTATTAAAAGTATAATAATGTAATTGTATAAATCCTTTTAAGGATAAATACATTGACTGACTTATCAATACCTTGTAAATCTTCTTCAATGTGGATCTTGTATGAATTCACAATGTCATCAATCATGCTTGGTTCATCTCATTTCAGGCTCTGAATCATTACTCAAAGACTCATATCCAGTAACTGTGATTGCCACGGAATTGACCAGAAAATGTGGTCTAATGACTGACAGTGTGCTAACATTGTCTACAGCTGGGTTGTTAGTTTCTCACACAACAGCCAGTACAAGAATAGATTGGCAACACATTAGTGATGTTCTTTTGACAAGAGAGAAAGGAGAAATTAATAGAACTTGTCTCATTAGTATAGATAGGTGTGTTTTTACATTTTGATAGGTATCATGCTATTTTAAAAACATGCTGTGCTATGCCCTTTCAAGTTACACATAATATAATTTAAAAATTATGCAAAAGAGCTTTTTCTTAATGCAAATTAATTTATCATAAGTTTTTCAGTTTCATTAAAAGTAGACAATATTGAAATTGTTAGGTTTCCCTATTTGTTAATTGTTAGAATATTTATGACGTCAATACCCTATTTTTCCTTATATACATTTATTTGTATTATATCCTGGGTAAATCTCCAGTAAACTTATTTGGTATGTTTTGCATGATCACTATTCTAAAATTGGAATTATTTAAATATCCATTTCATTTTACATAAACTTGAAATTTCACACATATTTCTAGTTTATATAAAACAAAGAAATAAATGAAGGTTCATAATTATTTGCATTTATTAATTTTTGATATATTCTTATTAGTGATCTTTATGTCAGGGATGTTTTACTTGTTCAATAATTATTTTTAGCTACAAAGTATGATTTATTACATTTATTAATTAAAACTTATTACATTTCTATTATTAACAAAAAACTATGCATGACATATTTGAAATCAATAAAAAATGCACCATACATAGTTTTAAACTTTGGGCACAGATATCTTCGTTCCAATATCATTATGAAACTATCTCAATTATTATATCGGAAGCATGTGAACAATTGCTTTTCAGTGGTTTCGTTCAAGGCTGTGGTGAGATGAAATTCTGTACTCCACTTGCGAATGAACTGGTTAGTGCTGTACGCCAAGTTCTTTCCACACGACGCAAGAAACTTAGCCGCAGCGATGGCGATTTGAGGAGAGATGACATAGGTGAATAATATTTCATACTATATTTTTGAAATGTTCGACCAGCCTCCAGAAATACTTAAACTTTCAGCCTTTTCGCAATTAAAGGCAATTTGTTTTATTTCTCAAGCTTTAATGTATCTCCGTGCTAAATTTTGACAAAATTGGATCACTTGTGGGTAATTCTAATAAAATTATCTATTTCTAAGTTACGGATGTTAGAAATTTTATGCGGATATAAAGAAAATAATGTCTTTAGTTGCACTTTTAAATGTAAAATTGAATACGAGAAAGACCGTATAAAATCCTTAAAGACCGGCAACGCACCTGCGGCTCAGCAAGGGCTGGTGTCCATGGGTGGAGACAACTTACCGTGAGTGAGCCTCCACTTTTACCACCTAAAAAAGTATGTATCTACAAGCGGCCCTTACTATGTTACATACGCAATTGGTTTCTTCTTTAGTAGTAAATTGTTGATGTTAATATTTTCTATCGGTATATACCAAGTTGCGGTTTACAAACATTTTAATCATAGCTAATCTATTCTATCTATTCAATGATTATGTATGCATCTTAGGTGAAATTCGCCGTAGCAGCTGGTATAGTGGACCTTCTGAAGTTTCTTTGGACGATACAGATCTGATTATTAATAAGGTGAATAGATATCCATATTGTTATGAAGAGATAAAGTTGTAAAGTGTCATTGTAAGAGTAATTTCTGAATCAACAGAGCCGATCTGGAAAAAGTTTTTACCAATAGAAAGCTACGTTAATTGTGAGTAGTTTATGCTAATATTAACTCGAAAAATCAAAAGGTGATGTAGTAGTTGGATTTGCAAAGTAAGTCAACGAAAAATCAGTCGAACGATAATGTTCCTTACGAACGGTGTTTTTTACAATGAATTGATTTTTAGAAAAAAATTTAATTTATTTTTAGATTCAAATTTTACAAAATGACTAGCTGACCCTGGCAAATGTTGTTTTTCCACATGTATCATCGATTACTAACATCCCTATTAACAAATGGATGGTGGAAGAGGAGTCAAAATTTAGGGTTATATGTATTTTTTCATGCCAAAAGATAAAAAAGCAGAAATAAAAAATGTTAGGGATGGTTAACCCTTATTAATCTGGGGTATAGAAAATAAATAGTAACCGGTTATAAGACATACTCGATATGCATACAAAATTTCACAAGCGTTTCGGAGGAGTATGGTAATTAACATTGTGACACGAGAATATTATATGTCAGATAATGTTCTATTAGCGAAAAGTTGGCCTTCCTTTGTGAAAATCTTTTTTAGAAAATGAATTAAACCTTTTTTCGACAGGATTATCGGCAACTACCGACTGATGACTTGTCTCGCTGCGCTGAAGTGCCTTATGATGGAAAAATAACCCCACTGTCTCCTGATGACAGGTAATGCTATCTTTTTTCATTTTTTTTAGGAAAATGCTCGCAAATGAACAGGAGGCTCACAAAGGATAGGAGGTCCTACGCCCATGGACTCACCTAGCCGCTACAGATCCGCGCGTTCGTTGCCTGCCTTTACTATGAAAGGGACTTCTTTTAAATCTAGGGGCCGTCCATTAATCACGTGATGCCTGAAAGGGGGAGAAGAGGTATGACAAAAATCTCGAATTATCACAGGGAGAGGGGTGGTAATTATATACAGGTATTCTATATTAATTAATAAAACTTTGTTATTTTACTATGCTCAACTTCTAAATGAAAAATAAGATTTCACATTATACCTGATATACATTTAATGATAATTTTTTCGAAAAATTTAAAGACTCTTTGTAGGTACTAAAAATACACATTATGTTGGCTGGGGGAGGGCGGGGCAGTTCTAATTCTGACTACATATCAGCAAAGTGGAGAGGAGGAGGTCAAAAAATAAGAGATCGCGTGATTAATGAACGGCCAAGTAAAGTATAAAACAAAATTTCCAGTGTGTGGTCTCGACGTTCTACGGTGTCCATAGTTTCGGTCGCGTCGGGTGTTTACGAGGAGATACCGGAAGAGTGGGCGGGTTCATGCGTCGATCACACGTACGAGTCCGTGGAATGTGTATACGGAACGATGAGACGGGCTGGTAGACGCGGAGCGCCACCTCTCCCGCCGAGGCATAACTTTGGGTAACGGAATACTTTTCTACTTATTTTCATCATCATGTGTATCGGCGCGACCAGTAATGGTGTGTCTCGCGCACCTGAGTTCGTGCCATAACACTCCATGGATCCATTAATAGTAACCTACCTAAAGTCAACACAACGATTACGCACACGTCGGCAGTTGTAACGAAGACTATAAATACTCGTTCTAGGCCTGCTACAATCAGTCTAGCTAGAACCGCTGGATGTTAAAGATCTCTTTGGAAGTCATATTACGAATAAACAAAGATGGAAGAACTTGTGATGAATCACCATCAAGAAAACAATAATCGTGACCATCCAAAATACTTCTGAGTCAACCGGGCTGTTATGTATGATTTCAATACGATAATGGAGATTCTATAAAGAGTAAACACCAATATGTCAATTGTATTTAACCCCGGCAACGCCCCATCAATGCTTGGGGGCCGCTAAAATTGTAATATAAATAATTTCAGTACGATGAAGCTAGGCGAATGGAAAAATGCAAATTCCAGTCCGGCACGTGATGGAGTGACCCGGCACAGCTCGCTGGGCTCATTGCAGCACTGCGCCAAACCGCATCGCTACAAGCAGACCTTTAGTGTATTTAGGTACGAGTTATTCTACTATTTATGAACGTGAAAGTTTGGTACTCTATCACGCAACAAATATTGAACAGATTTGACTTAACGGCAATAATAAGTTGCACACATCAGAATAACACAGGATTTATAATGTCGTGTAAATTGCCTAAAATATAAAAAAAGTCACGTTAGTTTAACCCGGTAATTTGTGTGCCGGACAGGGTGACGTCTGCCGCTTTCTAAATAATAAAACATACATCATAAAGTATAGAAAAAAAATTATAATATTACATATACATAGGGGTAAATAATAATTTTTTTTGTTCATCACGGTTTTCCATTGGTGCTACAAACTTTTCTTTTTGTACTTTATGTTTTGGGCGTGGGGGAATACAGTCAAGCACTGGCCCTTTTTACTTTAACTTACCTTTTAAGTTTTTGTAATTGTTAATTTTTTACTGTTGTTTTTTTTATATAAATAAATAAACCAAATCGATCTCAGGCTTCTATAAAAGAAATATTTAAACGTACAGACTGTCTACATAATTCACGTTCTAATATTATAATATTAGGAACACTAATAATTTAAGAATTTTATATATTCGTATAGCGAAATTTTGAATTAGTTAGCTATGTAACTAAGTTAATTTTCTGTTAGACAATCAATATACAATCCATCTGTCGTCTTAATAATTCCAACTTTTATGTATTGTATGTCATGTGAAAGAAAACCATAGTTATAATAAGTAAAGTTCTGGCATCCATATTGCAGAAAAAGACTTAAAAGTGACTCTCGCGTGACGTCACCTAAAGCTGAGAAGGAGACAAAGGACGTGGAGACTAAGAAAAAAAGGTTCGACTTCCCTCCGACCCGGGACATATTCAAGAGTTTCAAAGTCAATCGCAAGATGAAGAACCTAAAGATCACCGGCACTCTAACCAAAGGCGAGACGAAGAGTTGCGAGTTTCTCGACGAAACCGAACACGTGTCGGCGAAACGGTGCTCCAAGTCCGTCGAGTGTATCGAGAAGTTCGACGATTTCGATGTTTCGCTCGAGATAAACGAGACGAACGTGTCGGCGCTCGCGCTGCCGGAGGAGATTGTCGAATTGATATTCGCGAGTGAGAGAGTTCTGGGGGGTAAGTATCAGCAAGCGGAGAGTGATTATATGCCGATGTCGCCAATCGTACCGCCACCGCCCATGGAGCACCATTACATAGTGATGTCGCCGAAGACTAATATCGCTTGAGACGTGACTACTAGAAGGTTTAGTCGTAAGGAGTAACTGTCGGGTTTGACCTCTCCATTTAATACCCGCTTTCTATTTTTTACATATACACGAATTAGTTAATGTATGACCAATGTAGAGGTTTGAGCAGATTTCAATTTTTGAATAAAAAAATGTTTTTTTTTTTGTAAATTATTTGAATCTGTTTGGATTGTTGATTCAGATTTTAAAATTTCATTTAAACTGTGTGATATTTGATAAGGTCGGCAAACAGTGTATTGAACCCGGGAATTGAACAGTTCTATAGGAAATTTAAATCTCATAGATCAGCACGGTCGCGTTTACTTCGTACCAAAGTAAGTGCTTGTTTATTATATTGGAAATTCTGTATATCACAAGACATTTTGAACTAATTATGTATATTAGTACGAAAGTATGTATATATTGTTCGGTTCTTAAGGAATTAACTTTTAATTATACTCACTGCTAATATTATAAGAGATATGTAACTGATTAGCTAAAATTTATAACGGCTTCATATTTCACTTTTGAGTAAATGTTCTGAAAACAACAAAATATGTCTTAACAACGCACGAAAACTTACCAAAAGACTTGTCTATAGTGGTTTAATTTGCTAATATTGAAATTACATAAATAAAATCGAATCTTAATTATCATAAGTGGAATATAGAAGTCCTGAGCGAGATTTGGGTTTTATACTCTGTCAAACTTACCTTAATTTTGACAGCTATGGTAGTTAAATGGGTGTTGCAATAGTTTCTGATCCTTTCGACTCATTTAAAACCTCATTTAAAACACCGGATGTCGGTGTAGAAGCCGAAAGGCACTGCTTATTAAATAATTCTAAATCTGACAGAGCATAAATTCACAATTGTGAGTTAAAATTGGAAGACTGATAGAAAAGACTTAGGGAATTAAACAGAAGGAACTCGCATCTTTTGCACCAGTATTATGTTACTCTTAAATAACGAGCTTATAAGATCTAATTGGACTTTTATTAATATCCGATGTAGTAGCAAGCATAGCAAGCGTGAGTTTTGAATGGCCATTCTCTCGGATGGCATAGAAAATGCAGGAAAGCTTATTTATGATAGGGTATGCGTAAATCGGAATTGCTTCTTGCTGCGTCTTTTTTATTATTACATATCCTTTAGTAAATGTGTATCTTGTTATTTATTATATTTCAATCTCGAAATAATGAGAAAATCTTAGTCTTGCGACAAAGCAGGATTGCTGACTAGACTTTTTCCACTTCAACTTATAATATTAATTAATTACTTTCCCAGTATGTGCAAATATTTACGCAGTTTTATAAGCAGGCAAGCTTCCATGACGTATAGTCCCTACTATTATAGAAAATATTGAGAGAATTAAATTATATGACTTGATAAAAATTGTGTAAGCCCATGGCTTGGTGTGTTGTGGTATAATGTTGTTGATTTTGCGAGCTTTTGTTACGTCTATCGTGTTTCGCGTAGCGGCGGTTAATAGTCTGTCCACTTGATGGAATGTTCTAAAACTCATCCTTGAAACTCCGATTTTTAAAAATGACCACCAGAAGATTGTGACTGACGTGAGTCTAGAATATATTTGGTTGTATTGGAATTACAAGTACCAAGTAAGTTGCTTAAATTCAAAACGTAATATAATACTTTGACTTTGGAGAACAAAACAAAAGACAACTGAACTCCATTTACTTCAGCGAATAATTGTGATAATTTTAAATGTGTACTCCTTAATGACAAACTTTTCTTAAATTTGCTGCTTGTAATATATTTTTGACCACATGTCCAAAGATATGTTATTTTTTTGTACGTATTAAACTAATCGGAGGTTGTATTGAATACCTAATGTTATTTGTAGATTTGTGTAAACACATGACTATTAACCGTCAAAAATTGTTAGCTTTACAATTAATTTACAGTATATCGCTTCATGTATGCTCTCTGCGCTGTGATTTGTCGAACTGTGAGGCTTTAGAATTGAATGATTAAAGTACACGCTTAAAATGAATGCTTTCGTGGGTCTGTTTCTTATAATTCTATCTTATGTAATTAATCTAAGCAAGTGTAAAGTTTCTACATATTGCAGTAAAATCGAATACATTTTGAGAAACTAATCACAAATTTTACAAGATGAATCTGTAATTAACTATATATTGCTACGATTAACTTCTTTTGATTAAGTGATGGAATCAATCTGTTTCCTAAAGGTAACTTAAACACGTACTTTTTCTTAAAAATTTGGTAGACATGAATTCTATTTGTTATACTGAAAGCTATGTGATTATAAAAGTCTGTGATCATTTCACAATTTATTGGTATCAATTAAATGGTGTCAGATTTGTGTAGTGACGACACATAAGGATTAAAACCTCTTCAGTTTGATATGAATGCGCAGCGCTGCGGAATATTCGATCTGCCTAATTTAATTTAGTTCTAAGTACTTAATAATTAAACTTGATCTCTCCGTGTGATAAACGCTGCATCACAGTAATTGGTTAAATTCTTCATAGTATTATATTTGTTTTTTTTTCAATTGAATTGATTTTTGGTTTTCAAAACGGGTCGCTTATGTTACAGGTTGAAAGACGATAGATATACGTGATATAGTTTTAGTAAATTTTGTTTAGCTCAAGCACTTGCTAATTTCAGTTTGACAATCTTTATGATATGACTGTATTTTGAAGTAGTGATAAAAATGGCAGCATTTGTCATGAATCTTAGAAATTAAGATTGTCTGGGCAAATGGCTATGAAACTTGAGCAATGGCCAAACAAACATGAAAAAATATCTTGAAATTATTTTTAAGTTGAACCACGAATTGAAATTGTGAGTGAAGGCCTATTTGTTAGTTATTAATGAAATACAGAATACTAAGTTATTTGCACGATTAATTTCCAAAATTCGTAGCCCCGTGAAGCCTACTTCAATTCTATTTTTTGAGGTTTATATTAGTTTTTGGAAATATTTTCTTAAAAAGGTGATTTGTAATCCTTTTGTTTGAATTGTGATGGACCAAAAATTTTTGTTAGTCTCTCTTTAAGGTGCGCCAAAACACGACGTATTCGAAATTTAAATAGATATTTGTTTGATAAATTTTGTTTTATTGCATCAAAGATATCCTTTTGTTTTATTTCAACTAGGTAAGTCTGGTGATAATCAGTCAATGATTTAAGAATTCCCGAAACATATCGTTTGGTAATTGTATAGAACTAGAACCTAAGCAACTATGAGCAGTAATGAAGAAATAATTAAGAGGTTGTTTAAAAGGCAATTCTTTATTTGTATTTTAAATATACAGTAATAATTATAATGCATTTAAGGAATTACTACGTACAATTTTCATATTAAATATTTACTGAAAGCTTGTTAACAGTCACATTAAACAAAAATCAAATCTTCTGAATAATATATAAAAATATAGATTCTACATTGAGATGCAAAACATAATAAATAAAAAATTATAAATTACAATTTCAAAAAAAATTATAACAATAAAATTTTATTACGCACACAAAATTTTGGCATTTAATACTAATTATAATACAATAAATCACAGAGAATTATTTTTTCGGTTTATAGTAATAAAATTTATATAGAAAAAAAAACGATTCTGTTTTAGTAAAATTTAAATGATAATAAATGTCCTAAAAAAGTATTTTACATGACTTATAAATATGATAATTGCTGAAATCAGATCTTGTTTTTGTGATGATAAGTAAATGTTTAATAGCCTCTTATAAATGCACTTTGATTACGTATTAGTATATTTCATTGTGTTTACCACAAACAACTGGTACTTACAATATTTATGGAAATATGCATAATAACTTTAAGTTTCTAACAATATGATATCGTTTTAGCTAAATTAAAAAAACATTGTAATTTCCCATTCGTTCTTCTATAAAGCTGTATGTATCTTATATGTGTAGAATAAATTCTTTTTAATTTATTTTGTATTTATAAACATTTGAATACTAATGTGTTGCATAATATGTTTTCATCTAAATAACGTATTATAAGTTTCAAACAATTCTATAATTATTATGTCAAAATACTTGGTCAACATTTACTAAATAATAAAAAAAACTACACAAACTAAAATTATACCACTGCTGGTGGCATTTTATTGGGACTAAAGCTAAGTATACTTATCTGAAAACAATTGCTGCTTATTTCACGTAAAGATTACACCTAAGCTAATGTGATAAAAAATTCAAACTTACCTACATATAAGATTTTTGTATGAACTATTTTTTAAATTATATTATTTATTTTGACATGTGATTGGCCCATAAACCAGTGTAGTTATTGTGCCTCTATTTAGAAAAGTTTTTCCTTTTATAATTAAATAAAAAATTATGCAGCGTCCAAATATTGATCCCTGTTCATGTACAGTTTCAATTCCGCAAAAAAATTCACGGAAGCAAGACAGAACATGAAATCATACAGTCTCAACAAGATGGTTAATCATGATGTGATTTACATTTATTAATATATAGATTATAAATTAGATTTTAAAACACCCAGTGAACAGTAATACTGAAGCTACTAACACCACCGCTCAGATATTGGTGAAGCTGGATGGACTGTGATGATGACGCTTGTATGGATTTAAAGTTCTTACTGTCTAAATGACTTCCCATTCGCTATCCAATTGGTCGTCGGGCGAAATCAGATCTTTAACTCCAGTCTTCATTTCCAATTTTAATTCAATAGTCTCCAAATTCCAATTATTAGGTAATTGCATAACTTTTGGAACTAAATCCGTTATTTTTTCTGATTTCTTCATTGGTTTTTCTATTTTTATATCAACATTTTTAACCTGTTTCACTTTCTTATCTATGGTTTTGTCGTTATCTTGGTCTTTGTCAATTTCTTTTTTATTATCTATGGTTTTATTTTTATGTTCTTTAATTTTATCTTCACTTTTTATCTCTGGTGGTTTAAAAATTGGTTCGTCATTTATTTTATTTATCTCTACACTTTTTAAACTAAGCGATTCCAAATTGAGCATTTTTGCTAAAATCTTTTCTTTTTCTTCTATTTGTTTCTCAAGTTGTTCATCGTTCTGATCTGGATTGCTCCTGAAAATATATGTATATAAAAAAACGCTAAATATATTTTGATAGAAATATCCATATTAGCCGAGATATTGACAAGTTAAATAGTATTACATAGACGGTGCGCTGCATACTATTATTCAGTTTCTCGTATCTCTAACCAAAAACTTGGTTAATTATAAATAATAGTTTCGGTAAAGGCTACCCATCTACGTGTACGTAAAATTATGTCTACTTGGTAATACGAGTTTAAAAAAGGCTGTAGGCGTTTTAAATTAGAGTCATTATACTTCATAAAATATATAAATCTAATGCATTGTATTTTTACATACCCATATATACTGACGTTCATCACACAAGGGCTGGTATAGCTTATGTCCCTGTACAAATAAAAATGTATTTAGCACCTTAAAATGATTTCTTAAATACTTGTATAATATAATATAAAAATATACAACTTCTAAATATCTCAAAGAAATCTGTAATTTGAGCTAGCAACCGACTATAACGAAGTACGAGTATTTTAAAATAGAGTAACTGACATAAAATAACCTACAACTGTGAATTAATACGTTTGAAA
This sequence comes from Delias oraia, assembly GCA_018230265.1. Lineage (NCBI taxonomy): Eukaryota > Metazoa > Arthropoda > Insecta > Lepidoptera > Pieridae > Delias > Delias oraia. Next base: position 19,355 of record DWCF01000449.1, read on the forward strand.
AATTAAACAAAATTTATCAGTCCCAAAACCTAACTATGTATGTACTTATGAAATTACTGAATATTCTACCTGCTCCTAGATCTATTTCGCACTGGGGTCATCAATCTTGGCGTGCTACCTCCAGAACCAGCCTCCCTCTTCCGACTTCGCCTGCTATGTATAAGTTCGTCGTCATATTTCTTCTCCATAATACTATTGTACATCTTCAACTTCCTTTGCAATTCTTCAGATTTCACTCGCCTTATTTCTTCCACGTCCTTCGATACATCTCTGAACTCATTGATAATAGATTCTAGAACGTTGTCGGATATATCGCACGGGAGGTGCTTTATTGGCGGGAGTTCGAAACACTCTTCGCCGTTCGGGACGTTGTCGATGGTTTCGTTACGTGTGAGCATGGCGATCGGCTGTTCTAGAACACTAGCGACATACGGCACGGCCTGGTCGATGTGAGTAAGGTCGCAGACTGTATTTACCGCTTGCTGGAGCGTCGTGAGCGATTTGGACATTATCGGCTCGTCTGTTAAATTTAAACACCTCTTAATCATCAAACATGTACACATACTTTAAAAAGCGACATCCAACAGAACCATTGCTCACAAAACACCAACAAGCGGATCAAATAAATTAAAAAAAAAGATAGAAAATTATTAAGAAAGAAGTGTTAAAATAAAAATGCGCAAATAAAACAAAACATATATTAACAAAGTACAATGGCTTTGCTGGTATCGTTGTTTACAAAACATACATTTGTTATATAGTGAGTGAAGAACTAGTATCGATGTGGGTACGATACAACATTGTACGATTATTTAAAAAAAACTTTGTGTGAAATAGAAAAACTAACGTTCAACCTATATGAGACTAGAACTAAATTAATACTATTAAGTACCAAATTGTAACTCGCACACGAAAGCTAGTTCGACCAACTACCCACTAACTAGCGGAAATCTGTTAAGTGATTTTGTGTCTTTGTATCACTAAGTGTTCTAGAGAAGTGATCCCCAACCTATTTTTAATTGTATAACGGACAACGGAGCAAGTGGGTCTTCTATATGGTAAGCCAACATCGCTGCCCATGGACAACCGCGTTAAAATTCGCGCATTGACGTTTTTAAGGGCCTCCGATATCATCACTCATTCAGCGAAACTCAGTAGAAGCACCGTTTTCAAGTACAACTACCATTTCACGCTGAGTATTCTGTGAGCTCACAAACTCCTAGGAATTCCAGGACAGTTTTCACGGACTCCTTAATAAACAGTAAAAACATCAAATAAGGTATATATTTAAGTTATTAGTATTTATATGTGGTCCAGAGATGGCACCTTACATATATATACTCGTGAACCACCAGCAGTCCGTGGACCAGTCCGTGGTTGGGAAACACTGTTCTAGAGCATAAGAACTACACCACTCAGTTTGAAATAAAGTTAGTGAAACTAAAATGTTTAGTATCTCATTATGTTCAGCACACTATATCGTAGAGTCATCGGCCCAACTCTACTATTGTCTAAATCGTCTGTTATGGAATCATCCAATTTTGGATGGTTTACATGTCTCGCCAATTCATCATCATTTCATCGTAAGACGTCCAATGCTGGACAAAGGCCTCTCCCTTGCACCTCCGTGCATATTTTCGTTGGAGGGATGTTTGCCATAATCGCCACGCTTGGCAGACGGGGTGGCGATCGCAGTTAGGCTGCAGTGCGAGGACATTAGATAAGTAATTTGTACATTCCTTTTATTTCAGAGCATGGTCTAATACGTGAGTGTATCTATGTTATATTCTAGTATCATTATTATTATTACCTAATATAATTATATCCTTTATAAAAAAATCATTAATATTAAGTCAACCTAGAAGAACGCTCAGTTTAGGATTTGTACATTTCATAGAATATATAAACAGCAGAGTTGAACACGCTGTACTCTTTTAACAAAAACAACTCCTCGAAATACTTAATGTTAATCGCCGATAACTACGTATGCAATAAACTAAAAACATAATATTGTACATAGAAATGCAAAAGGAATGATTAAAAATGCGCGGCTTCGTACATTAAATACTGCGTTACATTGACAGTTTGGACGTAAATTATAGATTTTAGTGAATCTTAACGCACCATTTATTAAATTTTACAATCAAGATCAACTTCAATCTTACACAATTATTCACGTGTTAAGTATACCAACACCAAAAAGAAAAGCTATATTTTTCCAAGATTATGAAATAATAAATGTTAAGCCTTGCAGATTCATAACTGACTAAATATCTGTGCAGTTTTTATATTCTGACTAGTCTAAAATCACTATAAGACTAGTTAGAACAAACTGACTTGGCCACAAAATAATAAGAAGAAAACTGACAGTTTTTTAATAGTATTTACTAGTAAATAAAGGAAGATTATTAAGTATTATTTATCTTATCCTAAATGGTAAAACGCATACAAAAATATATCTATCACATTGGTAATAATTTGGTATTAGTGGCACCAAGTACTGCCGTCAACTTGAAGAATAATTAAAATAAGGATTCACGAGGCGGTTATCTTCCGCGACCGCCGCCGCTGCGGATTGGTATTTTATTTTCAAAACTCACACGAGACCGCACTTTTGTGCGGTCCTGCAGCCGTGTTGTTTGCGATAATCGCAAGACGTGCGATTGAAAGACGCTGCCCACTGCCCACCGTCAGTGATGCCGACGGAGTCGCAAATGACTACACACGCCGTGGGCGTAAAACGCGTCGTGAAATGTGCTTTCATTTGTACATAAATATTTGTATAAAAAGCATGTATGTCTACAAAGGCAGCAGGCTCGCAACTGCGGCGGACGCGGGAGAAAACCGCTTCATAAGTCCTTAGCGTTAAATTAGGTATTTCAAAAAAAAAAAATATTGGTCATAGTCCTCATTTTCAATATAATACAAATAAATGTCAATTAAAAAAAATACTTCTTAGGTGAAGGCTAACTGTGTTCAATAATCACATGTCTTTAATTATTAATTAAAACTAAATATTAAAAACAGAGCACCGAAAAATAACAGCACATTTACTAGACAAGGCCAAAAAATGTTGGTAAGAATATATGCCAAGGCTGGGTTGTTGCAAACTGAATTTAAGCTACATCAAGAATAATGACTACATGATACGTTTTATTGAAAAAACATTTAGAGTCAATAATAACGTAGCTTGAACCAAAAAATTAACTAAAAGCTAAGTGAAAAACCTTTAGCCACACTTGCTTTTGAGCGTTGAAACTCTAGTAAAATGTAATAAATTTCAAAATCAACCGACCTCTTCAGATTATTCGTTGTGAGCGTATTATAACTAACTCTGATGACGTCACAAGTGACTTTTTGCGTGCACGAAAATAATGACGTCACGAGTGACGTTATCGCCGCGACCAGAACGATCGCGGTTGCCAATTGGCAAAATAATAAATTTCATCGTTTTTAGCGCTTATTGGAGCACAGTCGTAATAACAGAACTATAAAAAAAATTAAGCCAATTTTTGACGATTGTCTTACGACCAAACTTGCATACAGCTAATTTTGGACATGTAATTTAATTTTCGTAGCAACTTCGAAGTGAGATGCACACCAGGTTGTTTTAACTAATCAAAGATAGCTAAATTACTCTTTGAAAATAGCTTTTTATTCGCAATTGACATATCCTTGTTGTAGAAACACTCTGGTGGATTTTACTGGTTGGGAGACGAGTGCCTATTGGCGAACAGACCTTGTGCGAGCGTTGCCGGCTCGGGTTTGTGTGCTAGACGCACAAGCGACCGTTCTCCCTCTAAGACGAAAATCTCCTCCTTGTTCACCGATACTGACAGAATACTGCAATAGATAATGAAAATTTCATAGATTCAAAGTCAAAAGATATTTGGGAGCCTCGTGGAAGAGCAATGCTGACGCACTAATTGAACCGGCTCGTCCGAAGTGATATCATGGGCTCACAGAATACTCAGCCTGAAACGGTACTTGTACTGTTTCGCAGAGTGAGTGAGTATATCAGAGGCCTTTAAAAATGCCGCTTAAGTGGCGTAAAGAGCCAGCAACACAACCAATGCGCTTAGCGCGGTTATCCATGGGCGGCGGTGTTCTCTTACCATATAGGAAACCCACCTGCTCCGTTGTCTGCTATATAATAAAAAAAGAAACAAATACAATGACAAGATATGTAAACAGTAGCTGGTAACACTCACCGTCTGAGGTCATCAACCACGGCCACGGACGTCAGCGACCTGGGGTCCAGCACGTAGAGGAAGTGTTCGTTGTGGGTGACGAGGAAATGTTCACGGAAGACGTGCAGAGGTCCGAAATTATACTCGCGCTCTGTATGACTGTGCTTCTTTTGAGACGGGTTCAAAAGCTCCGCTACGGTTAGCGGATTCGATATCGCTTCCTGTTTGTGAAAGTATCGGTTTTTATTAATATTACAATTCAAAGGTTCAAGCGTAAAATAAATTTCTCGACATTGATCTTTTTTGCATATTGCTTTTCGGTAAAGTAATTGTTTTTATTTTGATAAAAATCTGAAGTAAATAATATTGCTTCTGCGAAATCCTGAACTTATGAGAAAGCATGCTAATAAAATATATTTAGTCTACAAGCTTTAATATTAACGTAATAATTAAAGATTAAAAAAAAAGTAAAAAAATATATTAAATTTATTTGTTCATAGGAAGGGCTTGACGGTGGCCGGGCGAGTGTCTTAACATTTTCTAAGTCGCCGGTGAAGAGCCATGTCCGAAGTTATACCGCGGACTCAGAATTATCAGCGAGAAAAAGTACTTGTGCTGTGTTCCACCGATCGAGTGAGGATATATGTAAAAAGTCGACAACACAGTCAAAGCGCGGATAGTGGCGCGTTGTCTAAGGGCGGCGGTTATCTCTTACCATAGAGTAGATCCACCTGCTCTGTTGCCCACTATTCCATAAAAAGGAGCCTTATAGAAAAATATGTAAAGTTACCTTAAATAACAACGTCTGTAAAACATTTCCGCTCCGATCGGCTCGCCAGAGCCTTAAGCCTGCGCGTGCGCAGTACGCATTCGCGGCTCCGCCCTGCGCGTACGAATACTGGAACACTGCGCCTAACGCACATAAACTGAAACGATAATTTATTTCGTCAAGCAAGTCGCAAAATATATATGATAAAAAGAGACATACCCAGTGAGACAAGTTTAGTACGGTTAAAATGTCTATTGAACCCTTTCGAGATTTATTTATGTAATGTTACCAGTATTGTAATGTATGAGTATTATAGACTAGTTTTTCTACAGAACTCTTATAAAGGCAAGGAAAATGTTGTTGGTAAGGCAAGGGTAATGTTGTATGTTAATAGAATATATAGATTCCTTATATATTTTTAAACAGCCGAAAAACCTTTGCTTACCTCTTGCGTTCTTTCTTTCCCAGCTGGCTGACGTGCCATCGGTTATCTCTCCTCTCGCACACAATACTCCGGTAGACGCTCGACACGAGCAACGTATTCTGATAATAACTCATTTGAACTATCTCATGTTGCTCATTCACAATCTCCAAGGACTTGCATAAATGCTATGAAAATTAAAAACAATATTACACAACAATAGAACCTCGCCTAGTAAGCTAACGTGAAGTCAGACTTTCGTAACTGTTCTCAATAAAATGTATAATGTATACCTGCTTCGGTAGGATTTGATAGTGACAGGATGCAGAGGTATACATAAGTATATACTGACATGCTAATTGGGATGGCTCGCCCGAAATGATAATAATAATATATTGGCAATAAAACATGTAATTTTTACATGATGTTACAATAGGTATATAGTGCTAACATGTTTTTATAACATGTTAGTAGTACTTGTACTGTTTTTTGCTGAATGAGTGAAGATACCAGAGGCAATGATCTCTTACCATAAAGAACTGACTCATATTTATATATGTATGTATGTGTATATATATATACTATGTATATAATACATATATATGTGTATATATATACATATTACATCTACATTACTTGAAAAACTTTTACCACTTAGTTAATTTGCTCCTGAATTAAAATACATAAAAGAATTCAGTTAAATCTTATCTATTTTAATTATTTTGTTAATTGACTTAGTCAGAAATGATAATTATATAGAAATATATACAAGTATACTAAATAAAAAAAATCTTATTCAAATAGATAACAGTTGAGTGTATATTTATTATCAGATTGCTGAACTTATTATCTGTATTTATTTTATTTAATGTACATTGTGCACAGCCTATTTAAACAATTAATGTAAACCTTTATTAACTATTTTATGATTATGTAATTGATAGTATATATTCATATGTAAACTACAATTTTCCTGAATATAAGTCATATTTGTTATAATCATATCAAAATTATAAAATATGATTATTGGTGGAACATGGTGTTATTATATTGTATAAAAATTTATGGTATCAACCTGCTTTGAAAATTATGAATCATATTATATATAGGGTATTCCCCAGACTTATTATAGTTTATTTATAGATATGACTTATTGGCTGATAATCTTCTACATAGATAACAATTATTATCTACAGTACACTATTATACCCATAATTCTGTTCTGGTGAATACATGCAAATGAAGATGAGAGTATCAGCTAGTCAACATAAATACATACTAAATTAAATATTAATATACATATAACATGTATTTGTAGACTCACCATGTAGAAATCAATTTCAGTCATAATAATAACACCATCCTTATCACCAGAAAATAATCTCATGCCATTTTTTGACCATTCAATTGAGGTTATTAAACTTTTATGTAGGTCTCCAATTGTATATCTGTAATGGAGATAAAAGTTATAATATATATTTTTTTTATTTATTAAAATCAGTCTTTTATTGAACTTACTAATTAACTATAAATTCTCTATCTTTAAACTTTAATATTAAATCATCCAAAGAATGCAGGAAATATATGGACACAGAGTAAAATACCACTCACATTATCTTTGAATAATAAATCTACATAACATACCTTTCAACTTTAGGTTCTACTTTAGGCTTAAAAGTATCAGGAACATTTTCTGGGTGTTCCTTAGGAATTTGAAATACTGTAACTTGACCTGCTGCATTGCCTGCTCCTACCATAAAGTCAACTGTGCTTACTATCTTCACATATGTTATTGGCGATGTAGATGCCTAAATAAACAAATTATTTTGAATGTTCATAGTAGGATGAAGAATGAATGACTCTCAATTATGAAATACTCGTAATATTAGAAAAATATTGTTAAATACGTAAATGTACTTTATATTTGAGTAACATAATAATAATAATAACTTACATAAATTTGAAGACTGAATTGTAGCGAATGTAAAATGTTACGAAAAGTGTTACAAGGTGATTGAAATTGAAAACATACCTCACATCGTAGTCGTTGTATGTTTCCCTTTTTCCTATCATACCAGTACACCAGTCCAACGTTTGTACCCAAAGCTATATATTCACTCACAGCGTCCACACAAGTTAAACTTAATTCATTAGAGAATATTCCATTTTGAACCTTTGGTGGTATAAGGCTCAAAATATGTGAACAAGGAGTCCATTCTCGCACAAACCCTTCCTCTGCACCACTAGTAACTTCCATTTTTCGTCGTTAATTTTTAGAAAATTTCTGCATGTTTTTATTGCAATAAAAATTGTTTAGTATTTAAATAGGGTAACTATCATGAATGGTTGAATACAATATTGCATGTTGACGTTTATACTTTATATAGTAAATGGCAATTGACAAATAATAAATAAATATCCAACGACACATTTTGATTATTGTCAGCACTCACGTAATCTATTAATATCTATTTTATTTTATAAAAACCTACCAATATCCTTACAAATTTATAAATTAATGTAGATTTTAATATTTATCAAATAAATTGTGAATTAATTAAAATTTAAAAGACTTTTCTTATTTTTCATACTCTATAGTAAAAAAAAAATATTATTCTGAACAATAATTTGAAACGTGATCGCGACTACCTATGTATGACGTGTTCTTGATATTGTTAATTTGACATTTGTGAAATGTCAATCTCGAGAACGCTTTGGAGAAGGGGACGTAGCAGTACTTATTAAATATATTCAACTTATTTTTAATAAAATGGCAGAGTCAGTGACAGAAATCCCGATAAACATAGAAGAAAATATAAAAGAAACTTTAAAAAATGTAACAGATAAGCCGCCAACAAGTATCGAAGGGGTGGCAATCGCTTACTTAAGTTTGGTGGTCATGGCAATTTTACCCATATTTTTTGGATCTTTCCGTTCCGTAAAATATCTAAAAGAGCAAAAGGTAAACAAATTAGATTGTAGGATTCGTATTGCGATAAGATTCTAAACTTTTTACACAACTTTTAAGGCGCAAGTAGTAAGCAACGAAAAGTAGGCAATAAACGTATTTGTCATCGTGGCACTGAAGCTCTTGACTGTCACGATATTTTAAATTATTGTACTAAACGAGTCGTATGTACGAACTTACTAGTTAGCAAGAAAACTTTTTTTCTTATAACATGTAACAATACATATTCCCATATATTATAGGTCCCAATTTTCTTATAGGAATCTGGGGAACGTCCTGAAACCATGTCCAATCGTGATGCCCTGGTATTTCCATTGATTGCCTCATGTGCTCTCTTTGGCCTCTACATATTCTTCCAGTTTTTTTCAAAAGAATACATTAATCTGCTTCTGACAGGCTACTTCTTCTTCTTAGGGGTATTAGCACTTAGTCATTTATTAAGGTGAGTACATAAAAACAAACATTTGTATTTATATATTTTTTTAGGTAATGGTAATTTATTAAATAACAATTAATATAAACTACTGCTCATCACCTGCTGTTAAGTTAAGACTAAAGGTTATTAAGTTAACAATATCTAACAGTTTATTATTTATTAAGTAAATAATCTCTAAATACTAAATTAACTGTTGTTCTTTAATGAATCACTTTATTTTTCTTATATAATTACTTTAATTTTGTTTCATAAGACAAAGTATTAACTTAAGGATGCTGCATATACATATTTTTTTTAATTTCATGTTAATGATTTTGGCTTTTTGGATGATTTTTTCTTTTCTGATGATGAATGATTTTTATATGCCTATAATGTAATTCTTAATTATAATAGGCAGGTTATCAATATATGAAGGAACAAACACGTTATTCTCTAATCCACAGCCCAATTGTAGCTGTGCTGATGCCTGCTTCAGTTGCAAAAGTACCTTACCATATATTATTCACACGTGGCGACCGAGATGTTGTCAATTATAAGTTTACATCTTATGATGTCATCTGTTTGGTCATTTCTTTTGTCTTTGGCCTCTGGTATTTACATAAGAAGGTCAGTGACAATGATATTTAATTATAATGATTAAGCTTAATGTTACTTATATAAACCTGAAATGTGAAATAATTTAGAGTACAACTAATTTTGAATAATACAGAAAATTAACACTTTGATTTATATATAATTTAATTAAACTATAATGTTCAGCAGTGAACATCTTATGGCTGAAATCATGATGACAATAATGTAAATTTTCCAGCACTGGATAGCCAACAATCTCTTTGGTATAGCATTTGCAATCAATGGAGTGGAACTTCTCCAACTCAACAATGTTGTGACTGGATGCATTTTACTATGTGGACTGTTTTTATATGATATTTTCTGGGTATTTGGTACTAATGTAATGGTCACTGTTGCAAAATCCTTTGAAGCACCTATCAAATGTTAGTATAATATATACACGTTATTATTATTGAACAGAAATAATAAAAAGTTGAAAAAATAAATGTCTTGCGTTTAGTAACGGTGATTAATTAAAATGCTTGATTTTAAAACTTCTGTTTACAGTGGTATTCCCTCAAGATTTGCTCATAAATGGTTTGAATGCAAGTAACTTTGCTATGCTGGGTCTTGGAGATATTGTAGTACCTGGTATCTTTATTGCTTTGCTTCTCCGCTTCGACAAGAGTCTTAAGCGCAACTCGGAATTTTACTTCAGGTATGTCAAAGATATTATTTCACATAGCCAATTATGAACGTCTTAAAAACTAAAGTAAACATATATGTTTACTTTACATATATAATTTTAAATAGACACAGATTTGTGTCTTTTTCACTGAAGGTCATATAGATAGTTGGTCATACTCCCTTTATAGAGAAGTAGATGATCTAGCTTAATATAATGTTTGTTTAAGCTATTATTATATAAAATAAATCCTTTTTTAATATTATAATTTCGATTTTTAAATGAGCCACTAAATAAACCAAAATAAAGAACACAATAAACCACTGATTGTACAATGTTATAATAATCACAGGTAACAAAATAAAAATCTATAATAATTCCAAATACAGAGCGACGTTCATAGCGTACATCGTGGGGTTACTCGCAACAATTTTGGTAATGCACGTATTCAAACATGCCCAGCCAGCATTACTTTATTTAGTGCCCGCTTGCCTCGCCACGCCACTTACTCTTGCCCTGCTTAAAGGAGACATCAATGCATTGTTTAAGTGAGTATAATGTTATATATAAATTCACATATATATATATATATATATATATCCAAAACGACTTAACAAATTTTTATTAAGCTTTGTATGCAAATTTGGTAAATGTAAGAAATCAGTCAAAATTTTTCATATCTATAAATTTTAAGGATTGGTTGACTCTAAAACTTTGTGTCCATTCTTTTTTATTTAATATTAAAAGATACATAGGATCCTAAATTTTTACGAGTGTACTATCAATGCTATTTTTTTAATAACTTTAATAATTTTTATGGCAAAATATCGCTTGCCGACGTCACTAGTTAAATATATTTATGTTCACTTCAAATTCAATTGTACAAGCAAGTAATGCCTTGGATGGCACTCATGAAAACCATTGATCTTTAAAGTTTTAGGGAATTAATCATAAACAGCCTATAAATAATGTATATGATTTGTCATTAGATAAAAAATACAATTTCTTTTAATAGACGATTGCTGCTATATTTGCTATATTTTTTTTTTATCTTTTAAGCAAGTATTCATAATATTTAAAATTTATTATTTTTTTTAATATTTTATAATTTATTATTTATTAATATATTATTATAAAAAATCTTCAAGTTAACCTTATACATATTAGGTATTATATTGTTTTTCTTTTTCCAGTTATGAAGATCAACCAGCAGTTGAAGAGACAGCAGCCGCCAGCAAAACAAAGAAATCTGAATAGTTAAAAATTAACTAATTCGTAAAGCACAAACTAATAGCACACCATGGTTATAACACAAGTAAGGGACCATGACTGGTGAAATTTTGAAATACACGGTAACTTGTCCATTAAAATTTTCGCGTAAAAAGTTTAATATTTCCGTATAAAATGCCTTGTCGATCTTCCACGTACATTACTTGTGAGATGTAGGTTTATTTTTTCATATAGTTTGAAAAGCCATAAAGCGAACCATAATATTATAAAATAAGAATACTCTGTGTAAAGATATGTCACTGTATTGGCGCCTAAACTCGCCGTTTAGGAGCTATCGCAACAAGGGCTATTTTAGAGATTTCATTTATAAGATTGGATGGACATTTTGGATTGGCTATTTCGAATTAATTTTACGGCAAGGCTCATTTACAGGAAAGTGATAAAATTCAGTACAACGTGATTGTGTTGTGATGTTTCCGCCATCTTGTGAGACAGTTGAGCTTTAGTTTTGACTTATGTGTAAACGTGCCTTTAAAGTACATTTTAATATAATTTATTATATTAGTAGTGCATGGCTTCTCAATTAATACGGATACATATGGTCAAGAATGTTTTGTTTATCATCAATGTAGAGTAATCCACATTTACAGTATTAAGTTCAACACAACCCGTGTATTTCCCTTAATTTTAAAATATTTGGACTTCCCACATCTTCCATTGATGGTATTTTATAGTGGCAAAAATTAATACTAGGCATTTATAGTTTTTACTACATAAAAATAATTCTGTTACCTTAAATTTCCTCACAATGTTTTATTTACTTTAATAAGACCCTTGTAAATAATATACTTTCTTAGTTAATGGAAAATTAGGTTGATTTGTTGTGCTTTTTATTTTCATAGATAATACGTTTGTTGGAATTAATTCTCTCTTTTTGTTTCGTTATCATTTTTATTTTATATAGTAATATTTATGTATATAAATGGTTTGTTATTTTTTTTTGTACTTTGTAATTTTGTAAGCAGCAGGGAAATTAATATTCCTTATTGGTTTCCATTTTCTTGATGAATATACTAGTATTTATGTACACAATATGATTTTTTATATTTACGGAAAATGTTACACAAAATATTGTATAGATATCTGGTTTCTTCTGCTGCTTATAAAACATTAAACATTTTTTATACAGTCGCCGATGATTGGGCTAAGAAATAAACATTAAATTATCATGGTGCTTTCTTATTTACTACTCGAACCGTAACATACGTTTATAAATAATCTATTTTGCAAAAACTAATTTTAGGATGTTAAGGTTGGGATTAAAAAACAATACTATTTGCTATCGTATATTAGTTCAGCGTAATCAATTTGTTATAAGATTCTATATATAACATAGTTAAACAATTAGCTTTTGATAGGTTTTTGCTTTATACATTCTGTGTAAACATCTATTCCATAATATTTTTGTTGAGAAATCCCATACCATTGCATTCAATTATATTGGCGTCGCCATCAGGTTGAATAGTGAACTTGGTCTGAAATTATTTTAAAATTAACATCTCAAATAACTTGCACGGTTATTGAAAAAACCGCTTTGATTATAAATGTTGTTTCATTTGAAACAATGTCCATTATGCCTTCGCTGATGAGCAATTTTTTTGCAATAACGAGTCGACATCTTTAGATGCGATCTTAATTTGTAGTTTAAAATATAACGGAGAAGCTTTCCTCTTGTAAATTTAAATGTTAAATGCGTTTTTTTATTCTATAGAGGACAACGGAGCAGGTGGGTCTCCTATATGGTAAGAGAACACCGCCGGCAATGAACAATCACGCCACAGTCTGCTCTTATGTTGTCGGCTTTTTATGACGCTTAAGCGGCATTTTTAGAGACCCCCGAATACTCTGCGAAACACAGTACAAGTACCGTTTCACGCTGAGTATTCTGTGAGCCAGCAGAGTCAGAGTCGTCAGCATAGCTCTCCCTCGGGTTGCGTTTTAGACATTCCCTAAGTATTATTGATTCCTATCACTGCATTTTTTTTATTCAAGCATAAAATAAGCATTTTGGCTATGAGGTTCTCAAATCTGGCTTATTTTACTGGAACTTAGGAAATACTTTATATTATAGTCAGACCATACTACGGGCTCATCGAATACCATCATGAAATAATAGTAGTATACTGTGTTTGTTTTTTAAAGATGCCGAAAGGCCATTAGGTTTAGATTTTAGCCGCTGAAGCAGCGTTAAAGCCGACACCAAATTATAGATCACGCCTCGGTTGTTACTCGTCTGCCCCGTTGTCTGTTATACAATCAAAAAAGAATTTAAACTTTAATACCTTAGCCATGATCTCTGATATGTGGATTGCAGTTTTTGTGTGCAGAGTAACATCTCCAGTACGAACTGAGGACTTGCCTTCCGCCAGGCACATGTAAATTATTATTTGATCCTGGTAAAAGGACAAAAAGATAAATTCATAATTATTACTATACATAATATATCACACTACTTGCCGAAGACATAATATACTTAAAACATATTAAAACATTACAAATACCTGTGAATATTGATCAAAGCAGGAAGAAGATTGCAAGACCCTCATCAACTGTTCACCGGCTGTACGTCCAACCTCATAGGAATTAATCCCACGTTTTCCCAAGGCATCGGCACCAACCACTGGACCATTGGAAAATTCGCATGACAAACTAAAACACAATTCAGAGACGATTATTCCACATCGTAGAACAGCTACTATAATTATTAAGAAAATAGTTAAACCAATATTTTTATACATGTTGTATCTTTTAGTAATATTACTTTGATATAAATGCGAGTTACGACCGTCATTTAAAAATATCTTTACCGGATTAAATACCATTAAACAATCAAATTTGTAAAATACCTTTAATATACACATCCTTAATAGAGATACTAAGGTTGTTAAAAAGACAACTTTTAGTACTTTAAAAAAAATTGCCAGTAGTTTTATGTTAAATTTAATTGAATTCTTTTGTATCATTTTACAATGTCACACGCGTGATATATTCTTATTCAACAATATTTTGAATCATTAATTATAGTTATAATTTAAATAAAAAACTTACATGATACCACTACAATTGTCTGGAGCAATATGTCTCTCTTCCTTATAACTATAAATATTTACTGAATAGCCTTTCATTTCTTTCTTAGCTCCATCACTCATTTGATATGCTAACTTAAAAAAAACATTGATACAATTGTAATAAATATAATTATCATTTATATCTCATTCACTGTCATATTAGCTAAATGCTGCTTCAATGTGAAATATATTAACCATCTAGATCTATTGGACTTATGGAGCCTTCAAGTATTACGTAACGTAATTTGGAAGGAAAGTAGCGATTTCGTCAAAGGAAACAACGCGTTCCAGCGGTGCTAATAACAACGGGTTACTACTTAAATTAACTTAACTAGAATAAAAAGAAATAAAGAAAATAATACGCATGTGTTGCGAGTTTCATTTGAGCAATTTATTGATTTAATATTCATCATTATCTTCATAATCAGCCTATTCAAGTCCACTGCTGGACATAGGCCTTTAATTAATTTAAATTAATTTTGGATTTAATATTTATCGTATTTATTGTATTTTATATATAAAATACGATTTAAATATGCTTAAGTGTTTGAGTTATCATTTGTTTTAAAAATATACAATAAATAGAATAGTTGATCAAGTGTAATAAATTTGTTTAAAATTACCTTAATAGGCAAAGTTCCAGCAACATAACTCCAACCGTTAATATATTTTATATCACCTCTCTCATGTATATTAATATTCTTTAAAATTTTCACAGGGTTCACCTCGACTCTTACATGTCCACCACCTCGTGGAAAGTATCTATAAAAAATTAGCACCTAAATATAACATAATAAAAAAACATAAACATATTTGCAATGTAATGTCTCTATGTACAGATTAAGATCTTTGTTAGCTTCTATTTATGAAAACAAATCAATTTCCTACCAAATAAAACTGACTTTTCAGTTAGTTAGTTCTTTTCAGTTAAATGAAACAGTCTTTCATCAAGATCACACAATAGAACCAAGTTTTTTCTTTTAAATGCATACTGATGACAGTATGTATTTAAAAGAATATATATATATTATAATGATATAACATTGTTTTTTTTATCTTACCCTCTTCTAATAATCTGTATAGAGAAATCAGCTTGAAATGATTTAAGAATATTCCGAAATATCTTATCCATATAATCAATCTGTGGAGCCATGTCAGCATTGGTGCCTCCCTTGAACTCGAAGATCACAGGAGAATCAGCCAATAGGGCACATGGTAAGGCCACTTGAAGTAAAAGGCTTATTGAGCTAACAAAGAACAATATTTTTATAACATTAAAAACACTACTTTAACATCTTTCTTAACATATTTAAAAGATAACATTTATAAATGATAATTATTTGAAAATCTGTTCTATAAAATGTCTAAAATTCAACTTTACAATATTAATTAGATTTATAAAATCTTATTTATAATAATAAAAAAAGATTTACATAGTTACCCAGCTGTCTTTGTATCAGCCAAATAATGGCCTCCTCTTAATTTTCCAGGAATAAATTCAATATCAGTGGAACCAATACTAGCACCTTTTAGTTTAGCCTGACACATTTCAGCCACTATTTGTATTCCTAAAAATGTATGTGTATAAAATTAGTTTAGGAAATCGTCAAAGTTTGGTTGGTTTATTATAATAATAAAAATATTTGCTTTAACATACAAGTCCTATTTTAAGATGTAGTGATGAAATATTTGGTGATTTAAATATTAGCACCTTTTAAATGTTGAGCAGCCAAGCCCGGTTTACTTCTACGTGCCCGAATATTCATTATCCTGACTGGGATACCGAGAATGGCACTTAATGAGATAGAATTTCTAAGAATCTGACCACCCTGTAATAGTGTAAGAATAATTATTTAAAACATGATACATGTAAAATACTATTAATATATATCTTATGCCTAAAAGTAGAGGATTAAAATTTTCTTACTCCTTCAAAAATACTGCCGTCAATTTCTAGTAGCTCCATCATAATTTTTTAAACGTTTTATACTTATTTTAATATAGACACGAATACCAACTATAACGTAAAGCTTATTGGATCTTACTTAATGATTTTAAATTTTAATCCAACAAGCAAGTGATTATCTGCTATTTTTTTTGGCTTCTAGCGGTACAATTTTGCCAAAGTGATCTTATTTTTTTATAGCAAGCGATATGTGGCAACTACCAAGATAACATTTAAATCTGAATTATGTACTAAAACACCCGCTAGGCCGCAGGTTCGTGGTGGTGTACGGCATAAAACGCTGTTGTATAACTATAAATATTAAAGCACTACGGATGAATTTTAGTAATCTGCTCTGCAGTTCGATGATAAAATTAAGCTAAAGATTTCAAACAACCCCTCGGAACAGTCTCTGTGATAGAAAATGCTGAGCTGCTAGTGGCCTGATATTGTAAGAGTAAATGAACACAGGCTCGAAAGTGCTAGCACCCAGGTCGGGAAGCAGCTCTTTTTAAAAAATATATATCTATCGGCTATACTTATAAACCATAGAGTGCACTCTATGGTTTATAATTCCACGCATAATGTCCGTAAATATTTTGTTAAATAATACAAAGATTTTGCAGACATTGCGATTTAATTTGCTAGGCTCTAGCAAGTGATCTCTAAAGTTAGTCATTTATGAAGAAAGAATTTGCGTGTAGATTGACTTATACAATTTTATGGCTTCCTGATAACTATTAAGTTAAATCAGTTGCGCGCTTAAAATGCAGCGGAAACCTGGATTCCCCGTAGTCAACTGCAACATTAAAGTGGTATCTAATTTAAATTCAATTTTAACTAAAACTTTGTTGTCTATTTTGCAATTTCATATATTTATAGATGAATCCATACACATTTGTTTTATTGTTATAAAACAAATTACTTAGCCCTTCAATTATTTTTTTTCTGTAGAAAAAGAAACAATTCCAAGATGGGTAAGAAGTAATTATTTTATTCAAACAATCAAAATACTACTCCTAATATAATATGTATTATTAGGAGTAGTACAAATGACATACATGGGATGTCCTTAAATGATTGATACATAAGTTTTCGTCTCTAATGCTTGTTTTAAAGATTTTTTTTGGAGAAATATATTAAAAATATATTCTATACTGTAGTTTTTCAAGATTCAATTGTAATAAAAAACCTTGTTAAGCCTGACAGTTCATCGCTCCTGGATGTAGCTGGGGATGATGAATGGGAGCCTCAGCAACGTCGACAGCAACTAATTAACTTTGGTAATTCTCAATGGGCCTTCAATAATTGGACTTGGGCTGTAACCAAGCAAGACTTAGGTAAACATATTACTTGTATTAAACTTTGTGTACAATTATAATATACATTATAAATGATGTAAATAATATTATAAACATTTATTTATACTTTCTATGATATTAATTTTTATTTACATGAAAATATGTTTACTTTATTAACTAAAGTTATCCTGATGTCCTATTATCAGTGCAGCTAATGTAATGAGGAAAAGGCCAATATTATTCTACTAGTAATGAAAAATATTTTCTTGCTTTGGGTGTAAAGATTTTCTAATATCTCTCACTGATTTACAATATCTGTTCACTGCATACTCCTGAATATATACAATTACATGTTCACAACATTATGGAGGTAATCTAACTAGATGTCATATTACATTCTTCCAAGGTGGCCTTGATCTGGTATTTGTATCAGTGGCAGATACCAGATAACTTACTTCTCATATGACAGATGAAAAACTGGATTTTTCATCATTCGCGTCACCTTTGTAAGATATTTTTGCAAATGAAGGTTGAAATTTTTTCCATCCTATCCTATATATCCTTAGTAACAGCATTATATCGAAAATAAATATTATAGAAAGCGTCGCCTAATTTAAAATGAATTCTATAATTAAACGCGCATGAATTTTTCAGATTTTGTAGAACTTGTGAATGGCAAATACACAGCTGGAGTGGCTACATTTGTTAATGTTACTGTAAAAAATTTAGACATACATCGTGAAAATGTTGGATATGCCACGTCTGTTGGAGTCACTAAAGGTTCAGCAATACACAGGGCACGTAAAGTAAGTATATGGAGCATTATATCTTTTTATGGCAAGATATAAGTTTTTTTTTTCAATAAAAATGATGGGCAACGACCAGGAGGCTCACCTGAGATAGGCGGTCCTCTGCCAATGGGCATCCTCAGGCCTTGCAAGGCCACGAGTGTCCCGCCTTTTAGGGATAGGTACTGTCCACTACTAGCTACTACTATCCAAACTACACGGAGTACATACTATAAAGTTAAAAATGCTTAATTTTCAGTGTGCTGTTACAAATGCACTTCGTGAGACCCTATTAAGCTTTGGAGGACCAGTATCCACTGCACTATTGGAACTGTTAGAAGTATGCAAATTAGAAACACCAGCTCCTGAACCAGATAATCTTATACCCAAATCAACCGAGCCTAAAAACTTAGCTCGGAAAGAAGAAGTTTCCTGTACCAACCCAACAAGTGTTCCTATTGTGCCAACTGTGACCCCCGTACGGCCGCCGCCACCGGCGATCAAGAATGCAGTGAATATTCCACCTCCTATAGCCAAGGCCCTTCCGATACCTGCCAACCTGCCCCCGGCGGCGAACCGGACTCCCTTAGTGCCGCGACCTCCCGCACCGCCTCCGGCGCCCCACGTGCGCCCCAACAACGTAAGTTTCATTCTCCCGGTAATGGGAGGTGTAGTGCCACCGATGTACGCGCCGCCACCTCGTATGCCGCACGCGCCTCCCTTGTACCCCAACTATTGCGAATACCCGTGGCACTTCTACGAAACTTACGACCGTCACCATGGTAACGTTAATTTAAACTTTAATATGCCGCCTAAGAATCTCGTCGTGAACAGTCGCTCGCCAGTCGAATGCAAGAACGCCTGCAGACAGGGTCCTAACGGACCAGAAATGGATCCGAATTACCCGCCACAGAATCAAGGTTGTTGGATAAAGCCAACAATATTTTACGACGGCTTCTGGACTGAACAGAAAGTTAAGAAATGGGTGGCAGAACAGGTGGAGAAGCAGTTTCCAGAAGATGGGTCTAAGTCATCCTCACCAAACAATGGTCTGGATCAATCTGCCCCCAAGTCTTAGGCATCATACTACAAATATGTAGGGTGGTTAATATTTGCCAATATCAACTTAGTTCCTTTCAGAACGTGCACCAATTTTTGCTCATGTCGGCTGATCATATATATAACGACAGCATACATTAATCTCGCATATTCCCTAGACACGCATTTTGAAGTTAGCGATTTACACTTAGAGTAAGAATATTTTTATTAAATACACTATTTTTATCGAATTTTTTCCGAAGTTGCTAGATTATTAGGATGTTAATTGTACCGATGCTTGCCGTTTTAGCAATAACTGTCACTATTTAAATATTTCGATCTGATTTATTGTTAATAATAGATCCTTTTTTATGATATACCATTATTGTCTACATGAAAATATTAATTTAGTTAAATATATTAAAAATTAAAACAACAATCTATCTTAACAAGGTATTATAAGAATAGGCATCATTAGTGTAAGTTTTGGGTAGAATCAAAGAGTAAGCCATTGACTGTCACCGTTTTAAAATAAGTTCTAGAAATGTAGCAGAAGAATTTACTGCCTAGGTGCATTTCAACTCGTAATAATACCGACACATAAGTCATTTTATGCACGTCACACATATTTAACTCTGATTTCTAAAACTAAAAAAATTAAATTGATAACTTAGCCCTGGCAGTTTATTCTGTTTACAAAACTAGATATACAGCAACATCTAGTATATTTTTTACTAAAATGTACTCAAATTTAGCAATGTGGCTATCGTCACTGTATTTTTGTCCTGCTCGTGATTTATAAATTATATCAAGATAGCCTGTCCAAGTGAAAGATATGACAAGCTGTTATAATAGCAATAATTGGTCTGTACAAAAACAACAGTGATAATTGCCGAGTTATTTGTAATAGTAGAAATCCATAGTGTATAGGTATAATATTGTGTGGTAGGTATATTTAATACATGTTTTATTATTATAATAAATTGGTTCAAATTTTGCCATGTTTGATTGTCATGGTTTTTTTTACCTGTTTTTTAATGTAGTTTTCGTACTTGGTAACTAAGAGGGTAGCTTATGGAATTTTACTTACAAAATCCTCAAAATTCTTTCATGTCAGGAGGCGAACGACGACGAAGCGCGTGCTGAAAGAAAAAGGCGACAAAAACAAGCACAAGAGGAGTTCAAACTCAAACAGCTTATGAAACAAAAAGATCTAGGTTAGAAAATTACACTATCTTGCCATTGAATCAGTCAGGTGCCTAAAAACTTGCGATCGACTTGAATTTCCTTGCCGTAACTTCTCAATGTTACTTAAGTTAAGTTGTATTTTTCATTTGTAATCGGTTTTTAATAAATATTTATTTTAATTTGTTTTATAATTTTTCCATAAGATGCCAACTATATAGATTGAATTAATTGACACAAGTCACTCTGTATAGAACTGAAAACAGGTTAAACAATTTCAGATGAACCTGAAATTGATAAAAACAGCAGTGGTTTCGATACAATATTGATGGCATTACCATCTCAGGATATAGTGATCGAAGAAACTGTCAACAATGTTGAAGGCAAGAGAAAATCACCAACACCCGAGAGCAAAGCGAATCATTCAAAGCGAAGAGCTATTAAATTAATTCCAACACTTGATATTATTGAACAATAACGTTTTCTTTATACTTAAAATATTTCTTAAATTAGGCAATGTTTGAAATAAAACTTCACAATGCGAAATCATATTTTATTAAATCACTAACAAATTAGAGCCTTACCATGTATATACAATCTAATATAAAAATAATCTAATATTTATTAATTCAGAAAAAACTAAAACATGCCTATTCACAGGTCTGTAACTTAAATTACGTAATAAAAAAAAAGATTTTAGTCTATCTTGCGATAAATAATACAAGATATATAACTAAGTCCGTATACACGAAGTAATTTATAATTCTGCTTTAGACTGACAAATCCTGGTATATAGCAACATGGATATGTATGTCTGAATCTCTCACTTTAGTTGGCTATTTTCTAACGGCTGTCTTAATACAATATACAGCAATGATAGAAAATAATTGATCTTATTTCAATAAGTAATATGAAAAGGAAAAAATCTGTACTTTTGATTGGTATATAATCCAATACAAAAGGGCAATATTATTCTAGATATTATACTTAATTTATAGTTTACATTAGCAACAAAACTAAAAATTAGTGCGCCTGAACTATAGTCTATATAATAAACTTAAAATAATATTTTATATTGTAAAAAGAAACAAATGAGGGTATCAGATACCTCTACAAAATTCATATGGTACTGTGTCAATTAATAGATTAAAAATTTAATTGGACAACATAAATTTTGATTTTGCTTAATCAATATAACTTAAGACCAATTAGAGTTCAGGTCATGATTATTCCGCTCATAGAAAATTACACTGCATATTTCCATGCATGTTACATGAGTAGAAGATTCCTTAATCTATTGTATACACCAAACATACTCAGTTATTATTAAAAACTACGTTTCCACATTGAAATTAAAATATGTATTACTTAACTTAAAAAACTAACTATATTTTACTACATCCCAATGTAATCCAAGATGTTTAAAAATTAAATCTTTGACATAATAAACCAATTACAAGCAGAAATTGTGGATATTGTTCTTAAAAACAATAACTTGTTTAGTGTTAATGATTAAGTTATTGCACTTAATAAATTATACAGTATCAGTATCGAAGATGTTGCAATCAAATAATGAAAAACTCAAACGGTCATTAAATGTTACTTTGTAACTACCACTCAACCTTTATTTAAATACAGACTGCGACGTTACCGAATAACTTGCGTAATTTTTTTTTTAATTGTTGACGAGTAGAACAACTTTTTCTTACACATTCAATAATCATTTAAAACATCATTTGCTATGTATACAGAAATAGAATTTTAGGAGTGTAGACTCGCTTCCGCAGGAATTACCTTTAAAACTCGACTCTGGTTCTGCCAAACGTTTTCAGTGGCTGAGAGGATTCAATTCCCTCTGAAAAACTCTGAGTTTGTCGGACCACTGGGTGGAAACCGCACTGGTGTGAAATCTGCTACCAACCATAAGCCGGATTCACAGCAGGCTCCTTGTGGAAATTGGGACTTCTGGACTGCTGCACAATTTAGCTCCCATAACCACAAAGGGATTTTATGAAAAGCTAATTACACACTCTCAGTGGTGACCTGAAATTTTCGTGGACTCAGAGAAATATCAGATATGAGATAGACATACTATATGTAACAGAGACACAAAGGACACCAACCACTACTCAACTCCTTTCTGGGCGTTTCTGGGCGTCCTGGGGGAAGTTTCAGCTGAGTGGCTGTACTTAAAATATATCGAAATAAAAGATGGGATACGAAAATATTAATGATAGAATTTTGAGAGTCAAGCTGAGAGCACAGCCATAAACAATTGCTGGCGATCCATTGGCTTGCGGTCGTGACGGTATATATGAAATGCTTAAGAATATGGAAGAAACCGGAACCACAATTATGCAGTCGATATGTCAAAAAGTCTAGAGAACAGGTGAATGGCCTGAAGTCGATTGAAGTTCCTCTACACAAAAAGGGTTCTTCTTGCAAATGCGAAAATTACCGCTCTATATATTTTTAATGATTGAAATCATTGCACTTGCCCTCAAGATTCTTCTTCGAATCCTTTACCTAAGGCTCGAAAACTTTATCACACAACGTTGTGTATAGAAACACGGCTCTCAACAATCTACAGGCAAGAGGTTCCTTTAGTTCTTCGGACATACAGTCAGACGAGATCCAAGCAGTCTGGAAAGGCTGAGTGGCAGGAAAGAGAGTGACAGGGCGTTCTCTAACTAGACGGAGACGCGGAAATCAGGACGCTACGTGAGCTACCCTGAAGACGTCCATCCAAATGGCGCAGGTCAAGGGTGTCTGGAAGGAAATGGTGGCCAGAGTAACGCGAGGTAGTCACGTCCCTCAGTCATGAGGTTGCGACGAAGAACTGCACATTGATTATATAGTTTATTTGTACGCATTTAAGCCATGTAGACATAGTATTGCAAATATGCTAAGAGAATGCTATTCTACTTGGTCAAAATCGAACTTGGAAGCCTAGACGGGCAGTTCATCCTGCTCCTTCTCTCGCTGACGCACGGCCACTGCGGTCTCCACCAGCAAATACAAACACTTGAACTTGTCTTTCTCTATGCGAGCTTCTGGCACACTTGTTCCCACCACCTGGAAAATATTAACTTTATTAAGTTAATATTTATATTTTATAGCGGTTTATATATAGTTTTTTATAGCGGACAATGGAGCAGATGGGGCTCCTATATGGTAAGAGAACACCGCCGCCCATGAACAAACGCGCCACATCGCGCGCATTTTTTGTGTAGCCGGCTTTTTTACGCCGTACTTTTAAGGGCCTTCGATATCCTCACTCACTCTACGAAACACAGTACACATACCGTTTCACGCTGACTATTCTGTGAGCCCGTGAAATTCGTTGTTCGGACGAGTCGGCCCAATTAGAGCGTCAGCATATGCTTCAGCATGGCTCTTCTACGAACAGATATAGTGAAGCATATGCCAATTTTTGACGAAGAATCGTATAATTGTAACTTGTTAAATTGTTAACTGTTGGCCAGAGCTTAACGCGGGCAGGGGGTAAGCTCGCGAGCTCACCTAGAATTTTAATTTTGCCGCTAGTAGCGCAATAACGTCCCCTATTATACTAATGCTGAACTGTAAACTAAATACACAATTGATTCCTCCTCTTTTCCAATTTAAAATCTATCAAAAAAACCTCACCTGCAGCCGACGGCGCGTAGTCTTTTGTAGCGGCGGTATAGATATCTGTGGCCAGCTAGCCGTACTCGTGTCTGCTACATTCGAATCATCTGTTTCCATCTGCACTTCGCCCTCAACAGTCTCGCCATCCATGGTACGGACAGTTACCACTGCTGCTGACCTATAATCATTTACAATAAAAAATAACTTATTTAAGAGCTCCGTAGCTAAGCGCTCTTATAAGCCTACTACGTAGCGAGAGGTATCGGGGCCGAACCCCGGTCCGGTTCTGGAAGCGTTTGACAGTGGCCAATTGAGTATTAACACTGTCACACCCGTGGGAAAACCGTGCTACCTCACTAATTGAGAGATACCACGGAATCACAAAATACCAGCTTGAAACAGTACTTGCACTGTGTTTTACCCAGTGAGTGATCTCGGAGTTAAAGTATACCGTTAATGCGGCGTTAAAAGCCGGCAACATGACTAAAGCGCGAATTGTGGCGCGGTTGTTTATAAGCGACGGTAATCTCTTACCATGACGATGCCTGCTCCATTGCCTACAATTCCTACCAAAAAAAGTTTATTAATAAGTAATATTGCCTAGTAATAAAAGTTTTCTAGGTAGGCTGCGTAGTAGTAGTTGTGGAATTTAAAACCCTATCTCTACAATACAAAAACTGTTACTACTAATTAAAATGAGAGATCCTCATCGAAGTAGAATTAAAATTGAAACTGACCCGCGGGCTGCCGGGTGCGCCTCTTCTGTTCCGTAGCGTATGACTGAATGCCAGACGGCTGGGTCGTATTTGTCCTCGCCGTACTCGTCGTGCGAGCGGTCTGTGCCTTCCCCGTCACTGCGATACACCAGCAACCCATCCCCATAATCGTGGTCCCGACCACCGTCGCCGTCTCCATCTCCCTGCAAACAGGTCTAGTTAGAAAACGCTCTTCTAGTCCTACTTAACAATATTTTAGCAAATTTTTCATGGAAACGGTGGTAAACGAACAGGAGGCTCACCTAGGATTACGGTTCTCCGCCCAACGTTACCCCTCGCCGCAGATGGGTCGCGGGTGCGGTGCCGCATTCTTACGGCAAGGTGGGCACTTTTTTAAGGATCCCAAGTTGCATGGCAGCTGATTAAACAGTGGCGGTGCGCGGCACAAAATGCCTTAAAAACGCTCAATTGTGGAACGTCAAACGAACGGCTTTTATATCAGAATAACAGAAGAGGCTACAATTCATAATTTGTCCAAAATAACTGTTGAACTGTAGAAAAATATCTACCATTTTGGAGCTATACCGTCATGAGCTGCCAAAACTGTTAGAGTTACACATATTATGTACTGTTTAATGGAAATGTTTCTTAAATAGTCCTACAAAAATCCCGGACAGTTTATTATTTTTACGTGTGTACACTTTTATATACGTATTAATTTTCTGTTTACACGGAGAAAAACAATTAAGCTTTGACTTTCAATTAGAGTGGGTTAATTTCTTCATATTTCGTTCTTTTATTTTTATTTTATATTCCAAAGTTAAAATCTATACACTAAGTCCTTATTCAAACAATAAAAATATTTACAAACCTCAATCTCGGATCCTTCCCAAGCAGTAACAACAAGGCTGCTTGCACTGGCATCTGGCTCTGCGTCGTTTGAATTGAGCTGCTTACGTCCGCGCCGCGATATTGTGTAGTGCAAGGGATCCTGCCCTTCGCGACGGATCATTTCGGGCAAGATACGGCGGCGGGCATTTATGAACCAGTTGCATACCTGTACAATACATAAAGGTTTCAATACAAGACAATAGGTTGGATATTATTTATTTATTTCAAAACAGGACATCAGATCATGACTTTTACCCGTGGGAGAGCCATGCTGAGCATGTGCTGACGCACGGATTGTCCAAAGGGATACCACGGGCTCACAGAATACTCAGCGTGATACGGTACTGTATGTCGCAGAGTGAGGATATCGGAGGTCCTTAAAATTGCCGCTTAGCGTCGTAAATAGCCGGCAACACATGTGCGGACTGTGGCACGGTTGTTTATGGGCGGCGGTGTTCTCTCACCATATAGGAGATCCACCTTCTCCGTTCTGCGTTTTAGAACAAAACATAAAAATGACGACAATAATTTCCGCGTTGACAAGAGGTAGCGACAGAGAAGTTTAGTTATAGGTTCCTTCTTAACATTCTGCAATAAGTTTATAGATTTTTTATGAAAACATATGAACTATAATATGTATACATTGTTATTAATCTTAACAGGTAAAAATATAAAATTAGCACATATTTCTAGTATTCAATATTAATATCTGCCAGCTTATATATGATTTTTAAGATCACCTTAATTATTTGGGGAAAGTAAAACATACTTGTAAAACTGTCAAATTAGCCTCCTGGCTAAGCGCCAACTTTTCAGCGTCACTCGGATAAGCATTGTATCGATGTTCATACAACCATCGCTTCAATATTTTTACAGATGCTTTCGCTAAATTTCCACGCCTTTTGCGTATTATTATGTTACCCTGAAATAATACAATATAAATTATTATTTTTTCGCTTGCATTGTGTCTGATATTAAATTCTCTTGGTACGCAGGTTTAGTATCATAGCTTAGAAATTATTTGAAGTTAAATTATAATAATAGGACTTTATCCATGAAATTGCCGTTCTGCAGTACGGGCTATTTCAAATAAAAGTAATTTTTGTTTGGCTAAGAATTCTTATTTCAAAACTAGTCATTTGTTTATTGGTTAGTGTTACATTCCATCGCATTTCAATCTTTTTCGTCATCATGGATACTTTATAATTCGAGTAATTATGGAACATGAGTACCGTCGGGTCAACAACGCTGCATAAGCGGCACGCAACATCAACGTCCGTGTGGTTACCGGATCAGAATAGTACCACTCCCAGTCTTCCTAATGGGATGTCGTAAGAGGCGACTAATGGA
>DWCF01000450.1:0-46536 GCA_018230265.1 Delias oraia
TGGCGCGGTTGTCCATCGGCGGTGGTGTTCTCTTACCATATAGGAGACTCACTTGCTCTGTTACTTTTCTTATATGTATTTTACTTTACTTACTACTTATTTTATTTTGTAACGTGATTTTATGATTTGTAAACAGTTAAGATTTCTATTGTGATATCACTGTCATGTTGTAGGTAAAAAATACACGTCGAATTGAATTCCTTTTCAGTTATTTGTCTACGCATATATACTGAGTATGATACTGGGGACCAGTTCACCACTTAATTTCTCGGAGGAACCTTTTATAATCAAACTCGGTTGTTCAATATTTATTTAAAAAAATCACAAATAAAAAAGCCCAATGCAGAAAAAGGTATACGAAATAAGGTACACACTTTTTTGTTATTGTAAACACGTCGTACAAAATACGAAAAGCAATAATGACATGCGATGGAATACTGAATGCAGGTGCATTTTATATTTTGAAACGAATTTATAAAGTAGCGAAAACTATATTTAAAATTCAATTTTGCACTTTATTTTGTATATCTTGCGTATTAAATATTTATACAATCGTTTATAAAATATTTTTTTGTTTTACAAAAAAATAACTTTACTTACACTACATAGTAAGCAAAAAGTAGTAAACAATGCCTGGACTGTGGCGCGGTTGTCTGCTAAACTATAAAAAATCAACTCTAAAAAACGTTTAATATAAAAATATTTTAATCGAAATCAAATATAATTTTAATATTATTTAGAACCAGGAGAAGGATATATATTTTTATACAAATACAAAAATAACCCTTCATGGTCTCACTAAACCTGAAAAACATCAGTTTTTCTTGATCTGGATTTCTTAGGGTTCTCAATTGGATCATAATTAAAAAATAACTGGACTGGGCTGCACGATTTCTGCCGGTTCCACTAGTATTTATTAAGTGTCCCGAAATATCCAATCTCAATCCTTGAACAAATATTCTGACGGACAAAGTTATGGAGAGAGAATTATTTTAAAACATTTCTTATTACATAAAGCAGGATAAATCTAAAGAATGGATAAAATAAATATGTGAGTGATGTATTACGGGGCTTAGGCGTTTGTAACTCCATTTATACAGCTTTATTTTGAATATATTTTACATAACTCGTAAATAATCATAAAAAAATTGAAGATGTAAATACAATTATTCATTTATTTCTAGCTTAGTATGGAGAAAAAATAAAGTTTTATCTCATATCAAGAAATTAGAGATTTTGTAATTTTGAAATATTGTATTATCTATTTACATGTTTGTTTATTTGAAAATTAGAATACATAAAAATTACAAGGTACCTAAGCTGAAAAAGGAGAAGCAATCGGTTTTCAGCTATATTTCAGCTGGTTTTCAGTATTATTGTGTATTCTGTGTATTGTGTGTTATTGTGTATCCCCATACACAAGTAAACACAAATATAATTAAAGAAAAAGTTGGGAACACCAAAATATAACATTTAAACATCAAACTGAAAAATTAAGAACAAGGCATTGCTTGAACTCATAATTTAATATAATCAAAGTATGTAGGCTAGGTGGAAGTCATAAAATATTGTAATAATTGTAATACGTAAGTGTGTGAGCTACGGATGTCCATGGGCGGAGGACCTCTTACTCTAGGTAAGCTTCGTGCTCATTTGCCACCATGTCTATATAAATAAATCTAGAATGAGAGGAAGCACAGGCAATCACTCAGTCCCACAAGCAAAGCCTCCACCAACCGACTAGGACTAGGGAAAGATTTCTTTATAGTCTTTTGAACGCGGCTAATAGTTTCGGTACGTTGACTGCGAGCGCATTGAAAATAATCCATTTTATTCTGATTTTGTTGGAAAACTAAACAAATTATCTGATTTACTATGACTTAAAATATTTTATTACATTAATTTATTAATAAAAAAATGAATAACCAACATATAATAACCCAATTAAGTGATTGATATACATTGAGTTCCTGTAGACTCGGATAAGAAAACAGATGTAGTAATGCGTCTGCCCCTATAGCAGTTACCCGATATTGGATCTTTACGGCATATGAACACGACACTCCCAAGAAGCAAATTTTCTATACAATCTTCTTTTTATTATACTCAAGGGAAACTATTTGAAAGTAAAGTTGTGTATCCAGTTTAACACGGTATTAGGTTATGTTTACCCAAAACGATAAAGTTAGAAACAGGTGAATAACCTTACAGAAATTATTCAAAATATAAAATATGTACAAAATATGTCGTCTGTGTAACTTGAATCTATGATATCTATAAAATAATGTATAAATTGTATTCCATATTATAACTGCATGTTCTTCTAATATTTAAGAAAATTACATAAAAACGCCAAAAAATAGTAGGTACGCTAACAATATTAAAGGTAACAAAAATAAATGTGAGACTTGTTCACTATCTCCGTGGTAATATGGCTGCGTCATCAAAGGACTAAGGTATAAAAGGCTAAGCACGTACTTACCTTAAAATAAACTATTAGAGAAACTGACACTACGCAAAACCTTCCTTACATAATTTTCATTTTATTAGAATATTTTTATTAGAACCATTCAAAGACTGTATTTCAAACGAGACTATAAGTAGGATCTAGTAAATATACTTTACAGACAGATGATATGGATGAATATTTAAATTTATCATTCGTGGGAGAGCCATGTAGAAGCATATGCTGACGCACTAATTGGGCGGGCTCGTCCAAAGTGATACCACGGGCTCACAGAATACTCAGCGTGATATAGTAATTGTGCTTGAAACGGTGCCTCTACTGTATTTCGATGTGTGAGTGAGGATATTGAAGGTCCTTAAAATGCCGCTTAAAAGCTTAAAGCGACGTAAAAAGCCGGCAACACAACCAATGCGCGGACTTTCGCTCGTTTCTTTATGGGCGGCGGTGTTCTCTTAGTATGTACGAGATTCACTTGCTCTATTGTCCGCTATACTATAAAAAAAGTGTGAATTAATTTCCGTAGCACTAGGCTAATGTTGTTGCTGGATTAAGCAACAACAAATTACAAAACCACTTTTTAATAGATTTTCCAGTGCATCACTTAAAAAGTGTATCCGCCAAAACAATTTACAATGAGCGTCGAACCGCAAAATGGCGAACTAAAATTTTAGCGAAAAAATAAAGTTTTACAGCCACTCTCCGAGGGCTGAGCGCGTTTTATTTTCATTTTCAAGGTGCAATTTTGTTTTCATGTGAAGACTCGGCTTCCGGATGATATCTATAATAATAATAATGAAATTTGTTCTGAATAAACAGGTTGAAAATGGTGTTATAAAAAACTTTATTAAATAATCTAATATAACGCTTTATTTAACATACGGTGTTATTTAATTTACAGTTTAATGTTATGAAGAACCAAAAATATTCAATCCTATACACTTTCATTATAAAATTTCAATGATTTACTATATATACCCACTGAATCAAAAATGTAGATATCCGAGGTGCGGTACAAGAGTTGTCACTTAATAAATTTAAACTTTAAACAAATTAGTGAAATATGAACTTATTGTTTGAATACTAGCTGCGCTTAAGAATTCTCTGTTTCAAATAAAATGTATTTTAATTGGTGAATATAAAAAATTCATACATACTTATATTAGGTCGCATACGTAAGTTTGTACACTTGGGCTAATTTACGTTCATAAATAAAAAATAAATATATAAAACACATTTCAAACTAATTCAGGGTGTGAAATTGAATTCATTTCTCTCAAATTAAAAAAAAACGAAAATAAAATTCCAGTAAGAACTTCTTATTAGAACACTGCTTTTCGCACAAATTATAAACTGTATTAAGTGTTCAATTGACCATTAGTTTTCATAACTCTTTACCGCCATTACGTACCAAGATAAAAGCGCGGTCAAGTCCAAGTTCAGAAATTCTAATTTCATATATTTTTGAGTTTTTGATTATAAAAAAATAATATAGAAGCAGAAATTATGTTAATCATGTCTATGACACTAGATTAATTTACCATTTTATTAATTGAATTATTTACCAGAATACAAAAGCCGGCGCTTCCGTTGTTTGAACGACGGAGCACTGAAGCCGAAGAGTTGAGCCTGGTTTCAGGTACTTCTCAGTTGGCCCCGATATCTGAGCGCGGGCCTCTGAAACACGATACCTCGTTAATCTCCATGCACTTATATGGCGTATTTCTTCTTATGACAACATGCCAGTAATAGAATCTCGTGGTTTAGTGGTTTAATAAGTATATCATTAAGCGAAAAATCTCAGGTTTGAAATCTCACGGTCCGGGCAAGTATAAATTATATTTTATTCAGTCTCTGGAAGGGCTGACAGTGGCAGAGCGAGTGTCTTTATAATGTCGCACCCGTGGTAGAGCAATGTTGAAGCAAATTGCTCAAAACAAGTTTTTGCTGGTACTCTGAAGTTGCATGCGGGGGTGGTAATGTAATATAGTATGTTTTCAAATAATTTTTTTATGGTATAGCGAACAATGGAACAAAGGGAGATTCTTATGGTAAGAGATCACCGCCGCCCATGGACAACCGCGCCATAATCCGCGCTTTAATTGTGTTTTGGAATTTTACGACACTATACTTTGATAGATATCCTCGTATACACTGTTTCAAACTGGTATTCTGTGAGTCAATAATATCATTGAACGAGCCAGCCTATTTAATGCTTTAGCATTTGGTTCAGCATTGATCTCCCGAAACTGAAATACGGGTGAATAAAAGCTTTTTTTATTTCTAATTAAAATAGATTCTATAAATACTGAATGAATTAATTAAAGTCAAAATAAGAAAGACGAAAGATCTATAGCGACCGACCTTATATGTTTTAAATGAAAGATACTGAATCAACAGCCTTGAAACAGAAATGCGCGCCACTTTTAATGATTACTCAGCACCTGGATAATGAGCTTACTAGATACGACTCTTTAAGTTTCAATCCAATTAAACCAATTGACTTTTTCCTATTATTATATCTTAATTATAGCAGACAACGGGGTATGTGAATTCTCTGATGGTTATCACTTTCTCCCATGGGCAACCAAGCCGTATTCCGGGGTTTGGTTTCGCCGCGTAACAGTACAATTACTACTTAACGCTGGTATTCGCCCGTGATCACTCCGAATGAGTAGGCCCAAATAGTGCGTCAGCAAATACTTCAGCAAGCTATCCCTCGGTTAAGGCAATGTTTACTCACTCACCGCTCTCTGTCAAGCTCTTTCAAAGACAGAATAAATTAACAAATTGAATTAGAAATTTATTTCCGATCCAGGGTTGAATCAATGACTCATGACGTCACGATAACTTATATGATTTTTTAAATAGTAAGTGTTCTAAATGGTAAGAGAACACCGGCGCGTATGAACAACCGCACCACTGTCCGCGCTTGGTTGTGTTGCTGGCTTTTAACGTCACTTAAGCGGCATTTTTAAAGGTCTCCGTTATCTTCACTCACTCAGTGAAACAGTAGAGGTACCGTTTCAAGTACATCTACCTTTACACGATGAGTATTTTGTGAGCCCATGGTACCACTTCCAACTGGTGTGATAGTATTAAGACACTCGCCCGGCCACTGTCAAGCCCTTTCAGAGACCGAATAAATTATAAATTAAATTATAATTTGTAACTGTCAGACCGGGATTCGAACCCGATACTTCTAGCTTCATAGTAGATCTATTAAACCACTTAGCTATGAGATTCTCAAAAAGCATTATCGGCTGCAAGGTTCCAGATTATCAATGTTTCAGTTTGGATTTAAAAATAAAAGTCACGGAGATGGTGCTAAGTCAAGTCTCTTTGAAGAGTGGATAATAGCAGAATGGTTAAACCGCCACACCAAAGCCGAGGAAAGAGCCCTCGTAAGGTATTAAAAATTCAAAACTCTAAGTCGAAACGACTTAACTTCAAAAGCAATTAAACGTCGCGTCGTGTATAAATTTTAAGTGAACTTGAAGGTGATATTTACTTTCCAAGGTTACAATGTCTTAAACTGATGAGTCGATCATATATTGAAGCTAGGGCGCTTTATTGCAACCGTCGGAGAGCCGTCGGCATATGCTGAAGCAATAAATGGGCTGACTCAATGGGATTGCTACCCGGACTCACAAAATCCTCAGCGTGAAATGGTACTTGTACTGTTTTACTGAGTAAGTGACATCGAAGGATCATGACATTATGCCGCTTAAGCGGCGTGAAAATTTGTTAACACAACCAAAGCGCGGACTGTTGCGTAGCAATCCATAGGCGGCGGTGTTCTCTTACCATACAGAAGAGCAACCTGATCCGTTGTCCGCTTTTACTATAAAAAAGCCATTACGTTAATAATTTTATTCGTATATTAGCTTCGCACACAGACAAGCCAAACTTATAAGACCCACCATTTTTGTCGGTGGTTGAATGTTAAAAGCAAAAACCTCGAAGTGAAACGACTTAACCCGAAAATAATTAAGCCGTGTGAATATAAATTAAAACATTGAAAATAGGCTTCTAATGTTATGCTTTTCGAAGTAAATATTTTTCTAAATTACGGGCACAATTTCAAAGGGCTCTCAAATTGAGATCCTTTGTTTCGTTTTAATGTTGCTTGTGTCGTGTTAATGAATGGCTAAGTATGTATGCGTGTATTGTGTTTTAATTTTGTACGAGGCAGTTGAAAATATACAGAGTTTTCAAACGAAATTGACACATTTCCATTTTATTTCTTCTCAAAGCCTATGGCGTTGTTTAAGGCAATTTGTGCCGTGCACCACCAATCTATGGAATCAGGTTCCTGTAGAGGTATTTCCATACCAATACGACTTGGGGACCTTCAAAAACAGAGTGTACCTATACCTTACCGGCCGACAACGCATCCGCGGCCCTTCAAGTGTTGGGAGTGTTTATGGGCCGAGAATCGCTTATCCTAGATGAGTCTCCTGCTCGTTTGCCACCGTTTCCATAAAAAAATATAATATCAATAATAATAATTATAAAAGATAATCATTTCAATTATAATCTCACTAAAACTTAACCTTCAATAATAACAATACATATAACTCACATAATGAGACCTAAGTACTTTTGAGTCAGATTTAAGCGATATCAATTTATTTATGTCGGGAATGACCCAGAACTTTCCTCACACCAATCATTAGACCATAAATAAACAGGTGCCCATGCGCGTGTAGCCTATCCTCTGCCCATGAGGAACATGTAAGTGTATATGTTTGTAGAATTATTTATATTATATGCATATACATTAAATTGTACATTTGTGTTTCTATTTAAAATATTTTTTGTTGCGGTATAGGGGAAAACGGATGGGTCTGAGCATTCTATGAGGCCGTTGTATCACTTCATACGAGCCAGCTCAATTACAGTGTCAGTTTATGCTTTTACATGGCACTCCAAAGTAACGATTGCTCGATTCTAGTTAAGGCGAAGGCCATCCTACAAATGCAGTACCTATAATAAGAAACAAAATCCCGTAAATCATATATATCGCTCTTGTTCTTTCGTCAGGTATTAATGCACACTAACCAACTACATCAAGGTGTAGAAAAATGCTGGTGGGAGGATGTGACGACACTTGACATTCGTAAATGCCCGCGTCTCGGTTCTGCACAAAACGGACCTTCAGGGTCCAATCCTGAAACAAATTTGAAAAATTAATAAATATTTTAAATATATCTAGAATAATTTTATCTAGGTGTAAAAATTTTACAGATTTGAAGCACTTTTACATTCTAAATGAATATAACGAAGCAGGCGGATTTTCTCTGTGGTAAGAGATCAGGACCACCCATGGACAACCGCGTCACAATCCGTGCTTTGATCGAGTTGCCGGTTTTATATCCTGCGATATTCTCACTCCCTCAGCGAAACACAGTACAAGTACTGTTTCACGCTGGAATTAGATGAGCCCGTATAGTACATTATGAACGAGTCGGCTTAATAAGTGCATCAGCATGGCTTTCCCGCGGGTGTAACAATGTTAAGTAGCCGCTGTCAAGCCCCTCAAAAGACCGAATAAATTTTAAACTTTTTTTTCGAACCGGGGATCGAACTCGATTCCTCTCGCTTGCATTCTTATAAATCTACTCAGCTCCGAGACTCTTAAAATATACGTTTTTTTAAAATAATTAGTCGTTCATCAAATATGCGTTATTAAATGACACTTAAAATAAAATATGTTATCAAAAGTCTGATTTCTTTTGTTAAAGAGGTTTTCTTAAAGGTCTCTTGGGTAAATCACTGTCACTTTATTAAAAAAAAGTAAGAGATAAACTCAGCAGTTTCGTCAACTCTTAAATGGAATTATTTTCCCCGCTTTAACAACATTTAAAATTAATTCTTTGTTTTTATTAGTTTTTTATAAAAATATCCTTCGGTAGTATGAATATAATCGTTTTAATTGAATAATCTTTTAGCTTTATGTATCCTTATGTTTACCTCTGAATGTTGTAAATGTATAGCTTGGAATCGCTGATCGGAACTGTAAGTGGTAAGTCCGACTGTCAATAAATGGTAATCCTTCCGTCTTATCCAGGACACCTGTAACAACAACCATATTATGAATATATTAGAAATATTATTTTCTAGTGCTTACTGGACTTTTAACATTAGTGGTTACTAATTTTTATTACAGACTTAAGAATATATAAAATTATATTTCGAGTTTTATATTTTGTATTTTGATATATAAAAGAGAATGTATACATATACAAATTAGAGAAAGTTTCAGTTTTGACACCATTTATTGATGTTGTGTATAATTTTTTATTTAAAAATTTTAAAGCAGCAATATATAGTTTTATTCCTTTATTTTATTATTTTATTTATCTATAACTTTATAATAAAAAAATAACTTCAAATGTTAAACCTAATGTGTTGTCTTAAAATCAATCTGTCAAGGAAAACTTTAAATAATCCATACAAGAAATTATATGGATTATTTTTCATAACAGATCACAAATAATCCTTAAGATTTAATTTAGCGAAGTCAGCTTGCAACACAAAAACAATGTCTTAATTCACAAGAGTTCAAGAAATCAAACAAAGATCAGTATAATATATTATTTCTTCATTGAATTTAAAATGTATTTTATATCGAAGCTGAAATCAAGCAAGGAACTAATATATTAACCAGAGTAAGAGACAAAATTCTAACTACCTTCTGCTAAATCTCAGTTATCTCTCAGACATTAACAGTGTACTATAAACAAGGCAACAACACACTATCCAGCACATATTTCTCAATAAACACAACACCGTACCGCTCTCAGCGCGTTTAAGTTAGGACAAATAAATGGAGACAATATACTATTTGGAGGTTACCATAGAATGCTGACTTCTGGTAAAAGGAACGTAAATGAGTATGTTAAAGTTTTTTATCTCTAACCTGTTCCAGATTGATTACCTACAATACATAGGACCTAAAAACAGGTAACGAAATAGCATTGCTACACTATCCAAGAACACAACTGTGTTTGTTATGTATGTTTTACGTATCATCGTCATCATCATCAGCCTATCAAGTCCTCTGCTGGACATAGGCCTCCCCCTAAGACGCCCACTTATTACTGGGTCTATCTGGGTCCAGCATTTGCCCGCGACCTTCCTGAGATCGTCTTTCCATCGCGTGGTGGGACGTCCCACTCTGCGTATATTGTTTACGTATTTGAATTAATTTGTAATTTATTGAAAACTAAAGGAACTTAAAATTAAACTAGGTTTTTTAACTCACCAACCGGATATGCCGTTCTTTCTTTTTTAATTTTTTACCCTCATGATTACAATCTTTAAAGCCTATCTTTATTTAACAATAAACACGATGAAAATTTTATTGAGAATTTTGGTCATATCACAATTAAGCTTCTCTGAATTATATAAATTTTATATCAATTTTAATTAATTGTTCACATACCCAAGCAGTTTAAGTTTAAAACTCCATCAATTTTACACACAAAATATACAATTTTTATAAATGTATGAAATGGTAAATGGTTTGGGCAATAGCGGATTAAATAAAGTCATAACTATAATATATCACTTACCAAAATTTATTGAACATGAATTATAATTTACACATGCGGAAAAGAAATCATAAAGCAAAATCAATTAGGAACAATTTGATACTAGCTATCAAAATTAATTCAATCTTAGAAGATAAAACTAGAAATTTTAAGCGCGTGAGTCGATCGGACGATATATGTAAGAAACGGAGCACAGAAACATGCGCTTCGCATAACAATATATTTCAAACTGTCAGCGCGATGCGCCGCTGCAGGCATCAAGACCGAGAAGAAATGTCAAAATGGCGGCACAAAATTTTCGAATAAAATTTAGATCCCATTCTTCTAAACTTAAAAGTGATTCCGAAGATAATGTCGTATTTGTGCCTTGCGTAAAATATTCACACGAAGGCGTAATGATTTGTATTCTCTAAACTGTTTCAGGAGTGCAATGTAAGTGGTGTTCAATTATAAAGTTTCCTCGTTTTTTGTAAACATAACATTATCAATGACAGCATTTCTGTAATCTCTATCTGAAAATTATTTTTTCCTACTCTTAGTTAATAATGTATCCACTCCAATCTTAAGTTAATAACTTTGATTGCATGTAATTTATTGAATACAAAAACGAATTATTAATTTATCCTAAACCAAAAACCACTTAATCGAAAATTTTAAAGAAATTCAGATATTCTGCTGTAGAAGCTGAAATAAAATTACATTAATTTTCTTATGTTTTACAGAGTAAGAAGACACGAATTAGTCATCTCAAGAAAATGTCCGGCTTATCAAAAGGTAATTTATAGGTATGGAATTACGTCACGGCACCGAGCGTCCAATTCACGCGCAATAATAATTGCTACCGAAATAAAATCAAAACAAATTTACACTATATGTATATTTTTTACTTTGATCTCTTCATTCAGATTCTGCCAGAAGTCTATGTTCATTTTGTTATAACCTACAATTATACAGAGTAAACATAACATAAATCAATTATCTGTAAATCTGGTCTGCAATCATTTCATATTCGCAGACAATTTAAAAGAAGAGTAGGAAGCTCGCGTTAAACTTGTTGAAATAGAAATAAATAAAACGTACAGCGCATTTAATTTCGGGGCATACGAATAAATGCGATAGACGGCTTTTATTAAAACTGACGAGATGTTTAACCAGCGACATAAAAAGGCACTGAACTGTAATGTATTCACATCACGCTACTTTTGTTAGGACATGTTAGCGGGCGGCCCCGCAAAGAACTGACCGTAATAAAAAATTGTATGAGACTCGTTTCATACGCATCCTTTTTGTAGCGCGCCTGTGAAACTTTCATTTATTTAACATACTCTAACAAACTATAGGTATCAACATGAAAAACATATGACCCTTATAACAAATTAAATAAATCTACATACCGTAATGTAATTAGAGCATGGAATGTGTTATATTTGTACTTTGATTTTAAAGTAATAGAAATGCATTTATCGATAAATATATGGTTTAGTATTAATTATTACAAATACCAAAACATAGAAGTTTTTTGTTAGTTATTCTGGTAGAGATATATCTTCCGAACCAATGGTAGCTTTAATATTGTAAATTGAGTTGCAAGTACCCCTTATGGGGCCTATTTGAATAAATGCTTTTGAGTTTGAATTTGAACTATATTTAACATATCATCGTCAGCCTATCAAATCCACTGTTGCACATAGGCTTCCCTCAAAGACGCCTACCTATTACGATTTTGGGCAATCTGGTCCAGCGGTTGCCCGCGACCTTCATGAGATTGTCTATCCATCGCGTTTCCATTTAAGACATAACTGAATATATTAATAAAATATAATGGTATGAGGGAAGCTGACACCCTAAATCAACTTACAAGCTACCTTTAAGAGAGTGTTTTAATGTGCTGGAAGTCCGTGACGTAATACCACGTCATGCGCGGACTGTGGCGCGGTTGTTCATGGGCGGCGGTGTTCCCTTGCCATATATGAGATCTACCTCCTGCGTTATCCGCTATAGAGTAAAAAAATCATCTCAATAATCATACCTGTCGAATAGATTGTCTTTTTGGGTTTTTCGGTCCCAAAGCTGGACTTAGTGGACTTAGTGTCCACTATTTTTTTCTCTCAGATAATTGCTTTTGGGAATCTGTACATATTTTTGGAATCAATTCTAATATATAAGGTATGATGTACAACAATATGCAAAACATGTTTCCCGTCAAAGCCTTATTTAAGTTGAAATTACCCTTATGCCACTAATGAGTCGCGACACGAGCATTTTATGAAACCGTAATTAAAAACGTTGCATTTTTTTACATTTAACATTTCAATTTAAATACGGAATGAATTTTTATATGACAGATGTTGTAAATTAAACATTTTTACACGTATGCAAACATCAAAATACAACTTGTTACATTTACAGAGTTTTAAATGTGGTCAAATTAAGTTGTAACATTCGCTTTATACTCCTATCCGTGGCAGGGCCATGCTGAAGCATATGCATTTTTAGATATTAAGTACCAGCAACCTATTATATTAGAAATCCATTTTTATTTATTATATAGAGAAACAACGGGGAAGCTTGATGGTGGGAAACTCTGTTGAACATGAATTTTTTGTTTGTGTTAACGGATTTTTACACCGCTTATGTGTTAAATTACTTAATGGTCCTCCGATAACCTCACTCACTTAGCTAAACTAAGCTACTTCATGCTGGTTCTCTGGTAACCCGCGGTTTCACTCCGGACGAGTCGGCTCAATTAGTTCGTCAGCATAACTCTCCCACGGTTAAATAAATAATTTACAAACATGAAAGGCAAAATATGAGGAAAAATAATGTCTTTCAACCAATGGCCGGTCGTTAAGGAAATGTGATTTTGAATAGATACTGTCATTGTTAGTTTCACAAAAACAATCAGCTACAAAAGACTCCTTACGTAGTCGTGACCGGTGAAGTTATTTACGTCTATGCTGAGCTGAGCGAAAGTTCGACCGCTACTGCTTTGAATCTTAATAAACGTATTATAAATTAAGATTAGTTCTATTAACAAGAAATTAATTATGCATACTGGGCGTTCCTCATGTTTTTTATATAAAACTGCGGATACAGCAGGTCTCTCTTGGTTGATCACTGCCACCCAATAACCGGCCCGCGGCCCAACATGGGATATGGCTGAGAATGTCCATGTGCGAAAGACCGCTTACCCTTTGTAAGCTTCCTCTTCGATTGCTTACCTACTTTCACAAAAAAACAGATTGCAGCCAGGATGTTTGGTTGTCTTGGCGGCTTTTACGTCATGTAAGTGCCGACAAAAAGGCGTATGTAAGCGGTGGCGGGCCTACGAGATACATATTAAAAAATACACATCCTCAAAACGTTCTCTTTGTCTTATATTTTGTCCCAAATTTTAAATAATATTATATATGAATGTATATTGTACATTATGAATAATATATAGGTACAAACAAACAAGCGATGCCTTAAGCTGTAAGGGCCGTGTGGGCCACAGCGAGTTAGCCAATGCTAAAGAAAAAAGAGGAACGACCATTAGTCTACCAGCTGACTCCCAGTAAATATATTATGTATGTGAATTTTATGTTTTAGTAAATGATGTCGGTCCCTAATTCTATTCATCATTATACACTGGCAAAGTTGTGATCGCGAGTCACAAAAGTAAAAATTTAAGAAGGTAATTACTTAATATACTAAATTCTATACACTATATTTCTTAATAATATAATATTAGAGACTACTAAATTAATTGACTACTAAAACTTTTACCGCATTTATAGCTACGAGTTTTTTCTCTAGCTCCACTTACGAATAAATACATCCAAGAACGAGCAGCAGGAATAACAGTCTCTATTCATTAAAACGGCTTACATATCAAAGTTTAATTATCAAACGGAGCTGCATGGGCTAAGTTCCACAGGAAAAGGATTAAAAATGAATTACACTAGCGGCCTGCCAGCTTTGTAGGAATTTATCGCTGTGTGATAGTAAATATATCATATTTTATTTTATTGATATTATATTTTATTAAAAATATATATTTTATTAAATATATACATCAGTATCATCATCATCAGCCCATCTAAATCCACTGCTGGACATAGGCCTCTCCCAAAGACGCCCACCCGCTGCGATCTTGAGCGATCTGGATCCAGCGGTTGCCCGCGTCCTTCGTTAGATCGTATTTCCATCGTGTGGCGGGACGTCCCACTCTGCGTTTTCTTTCTTCACAACCTTTCTTCCCCATCGGCTGTCATTGTTATATACATCAGTATATAATTAGTAAATTATCACTAATTATGCTGGTTTTTATGTAAGGAAGGCAAACGAACAGGAGACTCTCCTAGGATTAGCGGTTCTCCGTCCATGGGCACCTCCAGCCACTGTTTGGACGCGGGTACGTGGCTGGCCTTTTAGGCATACGTATGCTTTTTTTTGAAGTTCTTCAAGTCTTAGTTTTTGTAACTGGTCAATGGTGGTTTTTGATAATTGGTTTGGAAATACCTCTCCAGGCAGCTTCCACAGATAGATGGTGCGTGGCAGAAAATGCCTCACAAAACACTCAGTTGTCGAACGAAAAACAAAGAAAGCAAATTAGTTTTTGTTTTAATAATTCTTAACAACGACTGATCCATTAATTAATTTTTTTTTAAATGTATACGCTAGTACTGACGCGACGTTATTAAGTAGTATTTTTAAAAATAATAAAAACACAAAGGAGCCCTTATAAACTTCCCTTAATAAAATTAAGCGTAGAACATAATTTTCGAGGTGTAAAAAGCTGTGCTTTAATTAACTCAACGGAACGTATAATGTTATGGAGTTTTCAACCTTATTTAGTATATTTTTAAGGTTGACATTGCATCAGCTTTATGGTAATTTTTAAAGGTTTTCTGTGTTAATAAGTGCCTATTAGTGAGCCTTGAGGGCAAACGTCAATTTGTCCTTAAATATTTGCGTAAATCTTACAGGAAAATGCGATGTATATTATGGCCCTAATATTATGGCCTATTGTAAATATTTTATGAAATAATCTACAGTTCATGGAACTCAACAGGAATTTATATATAAGTTTAAGGTAGTAATAATGGATAATCTAATATTAAAATAATTTTAATCAAATTTGTATTTCTTTAGTAGTGCACTCGTCACACATCGACACAGTTAAGCCATGTTATTATGTGAATTTGGTATTTCTTAATGTAACTTATTACCCTTTACAGACAAGTGATGGAATTCCTGTCACGACGAATATAGGATCTCTGATGGCAGCATGCTGACGTCACTTGATTGTAAATTAAAAATGGCTGGATTTAGCTTTGATGTCGATATATTGGTGAAGGTTCGGGAAGGGTTTGTTTGGTGAGTAAC
This sequence comes from Delias oraia, assembly GCA_018230265.1. NCBI lineage: Eukaryota > Metazoa > Arthropoda > Insecta > Lepidoptera > Pieridae > Delias > Delias oraia. The sequence goes on from DWCF01000450.1 coordinate 15,394, forward strand.
ATAAATAGAGCCTCATAGGTAAGTGATCTCAAAAGCCTACTAGGAAGTAGGGAAAGGACTTGACAGTGGTCCGGCGAGTGTCTTAATACTATCGCACCCGTGGGAGAACCGTGTTGAAAACGGGGGCTCCTGTTTTAAAATATAATTCCATATATTATGATAAAAACCTTGACAAATTTTTATACTAAGTATTTGTCCTGATAGACCTCGTTAGTAAAATAATATTGTTTTCATAGATTTTTCTCTCAATAAAAATAATGTCACATATATGTTAATTAATGGACATGTTACGCCTGTTACACAAATAAATTGTTAGCTTTTATAGTATTGGACTCTATATTGATGGTCTAAATTATAATTGGTTCAATATGTAACAGATCACTTTTCTGCCTTAAATAAATAAATAATAATAATTAATTGCTAAAATATTTTCTTAATCTTTTGTCTCTTTTTCGCAACAGCAAATACACGTCACCATGAGAGTGATAGAATGTTTAGGATGCTTTAAGTAACGAAAAGTTTTATCTTTACTTAATGTCACAAATAAAGATAGTTACACCATCCAACAGTAGTAGCGTTCCTTTGAAATGTAGCAAGTTAAATTTGCAGGACCTTATCGGCTCCCAGGATCAGACAATTTCGAGGTATTCCCAAAGGACCTTAGACATCTTAATTAAAACTTAGTTACTGCAATGAAATGGAGAAAGATTGATGGCGAAACCCACGTTGAAATTCAATCTAGTATTACTCAAAAGGTAACATTCTCAAACACTTTTAATTTAAATGTTACTTTATTTTGCTCCCGCGGAAGAGACATGCTTAAGCATATGCTGACATACTAATTAGGCCAGCTCGTTCGAAGTGATACCACGGATTCATAGAAGACTCACCGTGAAACGGTACTTGTACTGTATTTCGCAGAGTGAGTAAGGATATCGGAGGCACTTAAAAGTGCCGATTAAACGGCGTAAAATGCCGACAACACAACTAATGCGTTGACTGTGACGCGGTTGTTCATGGGCGGCGGTGTTCTCTTAACATATAAGAGATCCACCTGCTCCGTTGTCCGCTATAGAATAAAAAAAACATTGGTTATAATTCATAGAAAATCATTCGGATCCCAACGATATGCGAATATATGCAGAATATGTAGAGATTTATTCCGCGGCTGCAAATCTGCAATTTTCTACATTTGAAACAGAAATCGGTATGTAATTAGATTAACATGTGTAAGAAAAGAAGAATAAAATTATAAGGTTGCCAATCGCTTATTTTACTTTTGACAACCGGAGTGCTTAATCAAGTAGTGATAACCTAATGCGTTATTGAATGGATTTCCTATAACAAACCGTTTTATTTAATAACAATTATTTATCAATTTAATTCATATTTGATAACTGCATTGTTTTTTTGCAGGAAACCTTCCACAGGTGTGCATGGAGGTCCGAAGGGGAGGTCTATGTACAGCAGTGGACGTCCTACGGCTGAAATCATGATGATGATTGTTTAAAAACATTACCGGACGTTTAAGTTACTTTACAAATGTATGTAACTTAATATAAATGTTGTATTAAAATATATTTAATATATTGGTGTGTTCAAATAAAAAAATTATATTAAGTCAATATTTTTATCACTTCCGCCGGAAATTTAGTTTTTTTTAGTTTAGATTTTCAACTTTCAGTAATTGTCCATTAAAAGTAGGTACAAAACGTTAATTTTAGTTGCTTTCGTAAGATTATATAATATAACATAACGTTATGTAATATTATGGCACAGCGCTGTTCGGGCGGCAAGTGGTAACTGTCAATGAATTACGATATTATCTACATTGTCATTTAATTTTAATTCTAAACCAGGCTGGTTTCCGCAACTCGACGACATTACGTCATAGTACAGTGTACCAATAATTATTGTCAAACGTTATGTACGTGATAAAAACCATAACCATTGGAAAGAGTAAATAAATTTTTTTAATAAGAATGCTACGTCAGATTTCATTAAACTTTATATCAAAAGAAAATTTGTATCTTATTGAAAGTCGAAAGTTATTTTCATGAAAGAAAACGACATGTTGACAACTCCTTGAAGGCGTTACAGTATTAATTTATTCATGAAAAGATTTCCGAAGCTAATTACTATTCAAGAGGAAGATTAATTCATAAAGCCTTATTCTAAATAGAAAGTTTGAGATATTATCAACTTTCTGCGATGGCCGCTCACATAGGATTATTGTCATTTTAGTGGCGCCACGGAATTACAATCACTTAAAATTTCAATTATAACGTGATAAAACATTTAAATAATTTTTAACTATAGTAATGTAATTGTAAGACGGGCTGGTTTCCGCAACTTGACGACATCACTGCGCCTATTTTGCGTGAGATTTAACTATAGTATATAATATATCTTTGATTCAGGAATCTGAATATCTTTTCAGATTACCTGTATTCTTAACAAAGCGCGTTGATTAAAATAATAAGACGTTTGAGGGTTTAATTAAATATGATTATAATAGAAGTTTGCGATACAAAAGCAAACGGAATTTATAACAGGTAATGACAGCTATTTGAACAACGTAACTATATTAAGGTATTGTCCCTTTTACGGCTCATGGAATAAAGATGAGATTCGTTTGAGTGTTATATTAATAAAATCAGTATTTAACAACACTCGATGGTACTTTCCAAATTAAGAGGTTGAATTTTAAGTAACGAGGAACATTCTACGTCTGAAATCTTATTGGAAATAGTCGGAAATTGTTTTATCACAAAAATAATGAATTAATTATATTTATTAATCTTATAATTATTATATTTAAGTTTATAATATACATTAATACTTTGATTTACAGATAAAGCGAAATTTTCCTTAAATTTCAGCACAAACGCACATGCGCCCACTTGTCGCTAAGGCTGTCCACTGGCGGCGGACCGCTAATTCTAGATGAGCCTCCTCTTTACCTCTCGTTTAATAAAAAACACTGCATCTCCAGGTTTAAATAGAAAAAGAAATAGAAAAATATGTAGATAAAAGAAACCTTTAGATTCTTTAGATATCGTTAATATAGTTTTAAGTATCTAATAAATTAATATTACTAAATATACATACAATTCCATCTCCGATGTTTCTGATGACGCAAGGCAGCAGGGCCGTAGAGCCAGTCTGTGACGTCACCACCGTGTTGTTCTCAGTCGCGAAATGCTTTTCCAAGGTGCTGGTATAGATGTCTTCCAATGGCGGAAAAGATACCGTGAGCTCGTTCGATTCAACCAGCTGAGTGGTTGGCTGGTTTGTCGAGCCTGAAAAGGTACTTTTTTAATATGATTTATATTATTATAATAAATATGATATAAAATGTATATTAAAAAAAATATAAAAACAATATTTTCTATGGTATACCGGGCAACAGAGCAGACGGGTCTTGTTATAAATATTAAAACCGCGCCACAAGCCGTGGCTTAGTTGCGCTGCCTTTTACGCCGCCAGTTTTCGGCCAGTGTAATTTAGGGCTACCAAATACCCGAGCGATTGAGCACTCAGCGAGGCACAGTACAAGTTCTGTCTTACGATGGATATTCTGTGAGCCCGTGGTATCTCTCCGGTTTTAATTCTGTAAACTTTAAGAGCATTTAAATTTATATCTAAATTAAATTGTCAACCTTGAATATAAGAACCATCATTTATTTATTATTAAATTCATTATATAGCGTTAAATATTTAAAAGTTAAATTATAACATTGAGACAGAAAATTTGCAGTAAAATTATCAAATCATAAATAACGAAGCACTTTAATATAATTTAAAGCCATATTTCACGTATATAAAATCGGTATTTTCAAATATTAAAGAAGTCAAACTGTTAGTTAATTTTTAGATAATGCCTACAGCTTAAACACATATTATTTTGAATAGAATAGAATTAATTAACTTAAAATTAAGTAAAATCTAGTATAAATTATAAATAAGTTTTTTCTTAATATATATAATTACTGCTAAATTATATTAATTTTGGGATTTCTAGATTTATGTAAAATATAATAATTTAAAGGATTTGGCAGACGTCGCTCTACCTGATACGCCACCTACCACACCTACCATCTTTATAAGTTAGCCTGTATTATTATGATGTGTTATTATAACCTATTATATTATTGCAACGTTTTTTTATGCTAGAGTAGACAACGGAGCAGGTGGGTCTGGTAATGGATCACCGCCGCCCATCAATAACCGCACCTCAGTCTGTGTGTTGCCGACTTTTTACTTTTAAGGTCCTCCGACATCCTCACTCACTCTGTACCGTTTCTCGCTGAGTATTCTGTGAGCCCGTGGTATCACTTCAAATGAGCTGTCCCAATTAGTGCGTCCGCATATGCTTCAGCATGGTTCTCCCACGGGTGAAAATCAGTTTTGATTATGATCAGTTTGTATTCGAATGAATTACATACTATATTAGGTATTCTCAGTAGGAGTTTCGGTCATCAGATAAACAATAAAAAGATACAGGCTTGACCCGTTTTCCGAGTGGTTCATTAAGACTTTTACGGTGCGCTTTTCCATAGACAAATCTGAACAATAGAATGTTTCAGTCATCTTCAAACTACTGAATCTTATATGATATTCATATATGAATACATATTCATTTGGAGTTTTCGGGAATTTTTTTGTATAGTGCTTGTTATTTTTAACAATCTAATTTCTTTGACGGACCTTTTTCGTAGTCTATGGAACTAAATATTATGTGTAGCCTTTTTTTATAGTTCTGTGTTGTAATTTACGTAGGTGAGTGTCCCTTTTTCTTTGTAATTATGTGTCGTAGCCTATGGAACTGTGTATAACACATGGCTACGAAAAAAAGAAAGGATCCCTTTTTTAGTAGCCATATGTCCCATAGTTTTTCGTAGTGGCGTCTCCCTTCTATTTTTGGAATCTATATCCTCGTTAACCCTGAATAAATGTTCTACATAAATGCGTATAATTGTCATTATTTTGTTTAAACTGGAAAAGCTGTAAATTATAAAAGTTTTTAAGTTATTTTAAGTTAAACTTGAAAGCCTTTTAGTTAAATGGTTTAATAGTTTTACCATAAAGCGAGAGGTATCGCGTTCAAATCTAGGTCCGGACTGTTTTAGTATAATTTATTATTTATTTAATCTCTGGAAGGGCTTAACAATGGCCGGTTAAGTGTATTAATAGTATCGCACCCATTGGAGAGCCATGCTGAAGCGTATACTAATGCACTAATTCGGCCGACTCGTCCAAAGTAATACCACGTGCTCACAGAATACCCAGCATCAAGTGGTAGTTGTAATTGAAACGGTACTTCTACTGTGTTTAGCTAAGTAAGTGAATAAAACGGAAGCGCTTAAAAATGCCGCTTAAGTGGCATAAAAAGCCGGCAACACAACCAATGCGCGGATATTATAAAATATAAACATAAACACCAAATGTATAAATTAGTCACCGACAAAAATGTATACCACACAAGAAAGTGATCGTTTTCACCGACAATTCCATCTTCTCCTACATAAGCGATGTAATCTCGCAGCTGGGGCCGAGACAATTGTTATTTGCCGCTACGCAAACCGAATTCAAAACTACAATCATAATTAAGTATCGGAATATAAAGATTTCAAAGCACGTTCTTTAATAATAATTCTCTTATTTTCGTTTATTATCCTTTTCCTTAGATTTTTATCAGCGATAAAAACATATACATAAAATGAAAGTCTATCTGTACGGAATTACTTTCAACTCTTTCCTAAATAACCCTCGGCCTAAATAACCCGTGGAAGAGCCAGGCTGAAGCATATGCTGACGCAATTATTGGGCCGGCTCGTTCGCAGTGATACCACGGGCTCATAGAATAATCAGCGTGAAAGAAAACTTGTACTGTGTTTCGCAGAGTGAGTGCGGATATTGGAGGCCCTTTAAAGTGCCTCTTATGTGGCATAAAAGGCCAGCAACAAAACCAATGCGCGCAGTGTGGCGCGGTTGTTCATGGGTGGTGGTGTTCTCTTGGCACATTATAGACCCACCGGCTCCGTTGTCCATTATACCATAAAAATTACAATATTAAACTTTATGTATAATATATGAAATAGAAAAATACAGTTAAGAACCTTATTTTACGACGGATTAGAATTTATTTCATATAATTGAACTACGCAATTAAAATTGCTCATCTGAATCTCATGGTGCAGGTATGCAAATGACAGAGTTCATTAGAGCTCTGCTAATAATCTTGGGAAAACAGCAAAGGAAAACTTGTGAGTTGAGAATAAAATATTGTAAACTTATTAAATTAAGTTACCAGATAATCTTAGTTCAAAAAGAAGTTGGACTTTCTAAAGCTTCAAACGATTTAGAGTTAATCTTAAAGGCAGACTGAATTGAGCTAAAGTAGTTCTCCATGATAACCAATAAGCAATCCAATAAATGGATTCATGAATTGTAAATCCTATTCATCAAATTATGAGAAATTTATTTTATTTTTTACTATATAGCGGACAACGGAGCAGGTGGGTCTCTCCTATATGGTAAGAGATTACCGCCGAGTTGTGTAGGCGGCTTTTATACGCCGCTTAACCTAAATTTTTAAAGGCCTCCAATATCCTCACTCACTTAGCGAAACATAGCAGAAATACCGTTACAATTAAAACTATCATTTCACGCTGAGTATTCTATGAGCCCGTTACCACGGCCGTTACCCGTTACCACTTAGGACGAGCTGTCCCAATTATTGCGTCAGCATTTGCTTCAGCATTGCTCTCCCACGGGTGCGACAATATTAAGACACTAGCCCGGCCACTGTCATGCCCTTCCAGAGATCAAATTAATTATTAATTAAATTATAATTTATCCGAACCCAGATTCAAACCCGGTAGACTTACTATACCATTTAGCTAGGAGGTTCTCTAATTTTATTTGAATAGAATTAAAATAATTTTTATTTCGAATTGTTTATTTCAGTAACGAATTATAAATGCAAAAATACTTTAATTCAGACATACACTACAAGAAATTATTAAAAAAACAAACATTAATAATTATACGCCCAAAAAGATTGGGGCAAAAGCTCCAATTCCGTAAAAAATAACTAATTACAGAGTTAGCTTCTTTTTACTAGCGCCAACAAGGTTGGGTGATGCAATTCATACGCTTACCTAGTTTCCATCTTTATGTCGAAGCGGACGACGGAGCAGGTGGTTGGATCTCCCACATAGTAAGAGAATATCGTAATAATATTTTATTTATTGCATTTTTAACGCGTATAAATAATACATTGTTTTGTTAAGAGATTCTGTATACATTAATAGATATATCAATGTAAAATTTGATTTTAGTAGCCAAAAGTATTCTTAAGATGAAGTTTTCACGAGGTAAATAGTAGAAAAAAATAATAATTTGCATTTAAAATAGGAAAGTAATAAGTTGTATATGTATATATCATACTATGCCTCCGACAGTTATGGATAGAGATTCAAGCGGGAGGCTTATGTCCAGCAGTGGACGTCTTACGGCTGAAATGGCATTATAGCAATAAACGTAACGTAACATACCTTCCCCAGCTCCAATGGCGGTGTGGATGAGAAACACGACTATGCAAAAACATCGCCCCTCCATTGAAATCGGATCACGGGCGTGCAGCCTGAAAGGAAAAATTTCTTTGATAAATACCATTAAAAAGAACTGACTTTGATTTGTATTCTGGAAACGGAAGCAAACTACAGTCTGTCTGAGTAGCGTGTACGTCGCCGGCCTTAAGAATATTGAAAAAATGATTCTAACAAAGTTTATATGCAGCCAAATTTTAAATAGATTGTAAGTTATTTAAAAAAATAATCATATTGTTTATCAGTTTTGAATAATATTTCATTATTATATTCAAAGGAGTGATTCGTAGTTAAGTATTGTTATAAGCCTACACCAAGGAACAGATCGGGTTCGATCCCTGGTTCGAATAAAAACTTATAATTTATACGGTCTTTGGAAGGGATTCACAATGGCTGGGCGAGTGTGTTAATGCTGCCTTAGGTATGAGACAGCTCTTAATTAAGAAAAGCAATTAGAGATCTCGGAATTTATAAAAGTTTTTGAGTTTTTTAAGTTTTTGAGTTTTTCTAAGAGGTATAATAATTCTACCATGAAGCGAGAGGCATTGGATTCGAACCCTAGTCCGGACAGTTAAAATTTAATTAACAATTTATTAGGTTCCTGGAAGTTTGACAGTGGCCGTGCAAATGTCTTAATATTGTCACATCCGTAGGAGAGTCATAATATCGCACTAATTCGGCTGGCTCACATAATATTACAGTGAAACAATACTTGTACCGAGTGAGGATATGTGGGAAGCCGAGAAATTATATCTCTTAAACGACGTAAAAAAGCCGGAGACACAACTAAAGTAAGTCCCCGCATCGTATTGGTTTGAAAATAGCCCGCTAGTAGCTGATTCCACAGAGAGGTGGTGCGCGGCACAAAATGCCTTCAAAAACGCTCAGTTGTGGAACGACAAATTTTAGTATGTCTGTAATACTAAAATTACTAAAAAAAATAAAGTCTTATATATCATAATGAAATTAAATATGTAACGTAAAGCTCAATAGCTATTCTCTCTTGACTCATAATTATTATGTGTCAGAGAATCCTTTTAAATAAGATATTAAAGAAGGACTTTGTTATTAAAAGACCTTAAGAAAACTCGTAATGTGACTGTAGTTTTCGAGAAAGTTATTTGAGAAGCAGTCACCAAAGTTTGAGTCGGATGCAATTGTTCACGATTGTTGCGAACAAACCCTTTGCGACGTCGTTCGTCTCTTTGAGAGTGTAAAATGGAGACTGAAAATGTTCTAATATGTTGAAATAACATTACTATAAAACATTTGTTTATTATTTGCTTCTACAGTCGTGGATACGTAGATACCGTAAATCCACGAGGTTTAACTTACTTTGTGTGAGACTTAAAAACCAGCAACACAATCGAAGCACGGAATGTACTTCGTCTGCTCTACTATTTTTATTTTATAGCGGAGAACGGATCAGTTTGGTCTCTTATATGGTAATAAAACACCGCCGTCCATGAACAACCGTTCAACAATCCGCGCATTGCTTGTGCTGCCGGCTTTTTACGCCGCTTAAGTGGCACTTTTAATCACTTAATTAGCCTAATTAGTACGTTAGGATAAGCATAGCTCTCCCACGGTCAGTAGTCCGGTCAAAGACAAAGCCTTAGCCTCCAACCAACTTTGACAAACGATGTACCATTTTATTTCATGTCTCTTCAGTTAAATATACACATAGGTACATATAATTTAAAGCCGATCTGTTTATTCCATATAAGTTTCATATTATATAAACCTAAAATTTTTCTTTTCAAGATTGTATACGAAATTAGGTGTAAATATCTTTTCAACGTTAAATTATCCGCAATTTCGAATTCCGACTATTCGATTGTGAAAATGCCGAATGAGTATTATTTACCGAATCAAATTTGATCCGCGGAAAGATTAATTAAGATTTAATTTGATGGATGTGTTTATTGAAGTTTATTCGGATAGGCGATATAGATTTTTTTATATAAACAAGAAAAAGCTGGCCAACCTCTCTTCGATTTATATTACTTCGTATTATTTCGAATTGAATATATTTCCAATTTGCTAGAATAATTCTTCACATTAGATTATCAGGAGTTGAAATTAATTCGTAGAGTTAATTCAATTTTTTACTGTTACCAGCAGATCGGCTCGTCTGAAGTGATACACCGGGTTTACAGAATGCTCAGCGTGAAACGGTACCTGTACAGTGTTTTGCTGTTCTGTTAGTGGTGCTCTGATGGTTGACCCGGGGAACCATCAGAGGGAGCGTTGTGGGCTAGCGCTCCACAACTTGTGGTGGGGCAATTCGTAAACCGTTTCTTGTGTCATACACGTGTTTTAGATGTGTTTCTTACTATATGAGAAAGGATATGTAACATCAGGGTAAAGCCAATAAGATTTTGATCTGATTCTCCATCAAGGAAAAAGTTGCAAATCGGAAACATGTATCTTTTAAGAGGAAATAAAATCAAGGGGCAAAGAAAATATATAATAAAATTGATTATACACACAATCTAATATCCCAGACTCTATGAAAAACTTTTACGAGCTAATTCATTATGTTTATGACCATCTCAAAAGAAGTACGTAAAAGCAGAAAAGACTGATTTTATTATTCCGTTATAGTAATTGTATGATAATGGTATTTTTTCCTCAACACAAAATGTGTCAACGAAAAAACCGCAAGATCGGCTTATCTATTTTTTTAATATAGCGAAATGAGTCGGATTAAAGGTAAGAGGGACGTCCCGCCATGCGATGGAAAGACGATCTCACGAAGGTCGCGGGCAACCGCTGGACCCGGATCACTCAAGATCGTAACAGTCTTTGGGGGAGGCCTATGTCCAGCAGTGGAATTGATAGGCTGATGATGATGAAAGGTTAGGGTTAACCACGCTGAAATTTCCATACTGTGGTTCTGTGGTCGGCTTTCCTTAACCGCTTTAAACTTGGGCAACATCCGATAAAATCAGATCTTTTATAATTTTATATCAATTTTATAAAAACAGTGGGTAACGCCTTGTGCTAATATAATGCCTTTATAAAACGCAGTGAAAGCGATTAAACTTTGTATTCTGCCTCGATGTTGAAATTCAGCAGCAGGTATCAATCCAAACAGGTACTCTACTAAACACAGCACAAGCATTTCACGCTGGTGTTTTCTGAGCCTTGGTGTAAAATAATCCCAAATACTGCTTTTGCTTTAACATTTTCATTTGCACATTAAGCGTAAGAACCTCTTTATTTCCAATATAGCCTGAAATGAATATTCCGTAAAGTGTTCATTGGTACGGCATTAATTTCTTGTTTTATATTAAAAGTTTGCATTGGAAGCAGTAAATTTATTAAATAGGTTTTATTTGAATTTGTATTACTTTTAACAAATTGTTATTCAATTCTAAGATCCAGTAATTAAACTCAATGAAAATAAACATAATATTAACGGATTGTTAGATGATAAGTTTATTAAAAACATTGGAAGAGCTTTTGAAAGCTTACTTTCTCTAATTTGTGCTAGTCATAGAAATATATGCTAAGTAATAAAACTTTATTTATGAACCATAATTTATACTTGTTATTAAAGTAACTGTGACACAGTCGTTATTTTTAATGAAAGTAGGGAGGTAAACAAATAGGCGGCCTCTTAGGGACAGGTATGCTCTTTTCCATTTTTTCTTTTTTTTTGAAGGTTCCCAAGTCGTATTTGGTTTGGAAATACCTCTGTCGCATTTATCTGGTTGAATCCACTAGAACGACTAGTGCATTCATTGAATGACGACATTTATTTGAATGACTAAAGGACAACTCGTCAATTTGTTGAATGTAAAGTTCAACATCTTGACTGAACGTCATTTAGAATAGTCTTTGAATGACTTTAAGGCCGACAGATATTTAGGTTAGATTTGGTTAGGAATTAAATTCATACTGTCACACTATTTTATTACGAAAAGGTAAAACTGATCAAAACAATATCAACACAGTGCTATCAGCTGTGCGAGGTGTTTGACGCCATTTTTGTTTTAGTGACTACTAACGCCGCATTGGGAAAAAAGTGAACTAAATTACACTCCCTCGGATGATTTTACGTTCGCTCTGTTCAAAGGGCTATGACGAAAACAACAATAAATACCGATAACTAGTTTGACGTTGAGTGACGCTTGTTCATTTCTAGTCATTCAACTAAATGTCGTCATTCAATCAACGTGCTAGTCATTCAATGAATTAGCGGACAGCCAGATGTCTGCGACACTTCTATAGGCACCTGAATCCACACTGAGGTGAGTGGAAGAACGAACATTAAAAACGCTCAGTTGTGGAATGTGAAACATTGAAGTGATACAGATGAAACTTTTTATTCCGCCTCAATGATGAAATCCTATAGTTGAAATGAAAAAAAAAAATTAATAGAAAAGCCTTGAAATGTTGTGAACATCTCTCAAAATGACACAGACTTTTAGGATTTGGGAAGTAACAGATAAACATACAGATCTGTAATATTTTCGTTACATTAATAATCATTCAGAAACATATTATACAAACATTAAATTCTTCTTTCTGTATCTAAAAACCTTTGTAATTTATAGGGTAATTTATTTATAGGCAGAAATAATTTTCCGTACTTTTTCCAAATTCAATAACTTACCGGCGTACAATTTGGTTGTTAGAGATTGCCGTCGATCTCTGTGCCGCAGTTCCCACTTTAAAAAAAAAAAAAAAATTCTAGTTTTCTAAGTACCTACCGGTATCAATATTATATTTGTTTGAATTGTAGTTGTCTTTACGAAGCAGGCGAGTCAGTACAGTTTCACGCTAGTACTCTGTAAGCCCGTGGTATCACTTCGGACGGGTCGGCCTAATTAGTTCATCAGGATATGCATCAGCATGGCTCTCTCACGGGTGCGACGGTATTAATACACTCGCCCGGCCACTGTCAAGCCCTTCCAAAGACCGAATAAATTATCATTATAATTATCAGGACCGGGATTCGAAAGCGATACCTTTTGCTGAAGTAATTGTACACTTTTAAAACCATTAAGCTACGAGGCTCTCAAAAAAGACTCTAAATCTTACTTTTGATACCGCAACGAAGTAATATAAGGCTTTTATAATAAAAACATGCAATTAATTGCATGTAAAGTTGAATGTTTCAGAAATAAATTAATGCCTCAATGTTTACATCAATAAAATAAATATGAATTATTCACGGAGCCATAATTCATGAACGAATAAACAACAGTAATTTTAAACAACCTTTTATGGTTTTTAATATTGGAGGCTCTATTTTTAACCTCCATGCTGGGCGTGATGTTTTAGGAAAGAATTAGTAATTCTATTTATACCGAGACAAGTGTTTAGAGATTATTATTGTTTTGGTTGTGTTGCCGGTATTTCACGCCGCTTAAGTGGCATAACTAAACAAGATTCTATTATCTTCACTTATTCAGAGAAACACAGTACAAGTAATGTTAAATATATAGATGTCTTTTAAATTTACCGCTTAAATTAATTTTCAATTCAAGCAAGTAAAGAACAAATCTTAAAAAGCCTTACACTCGCGTATAATAAGTAAGAATTAGGTTTTATTTAAATATGTTTAAACAAGAAACCACTTGGAACTAGTGGAAAATAATAAAAAGACGCAGTTGTTTCTATATTTCGCATTTTCCTCCGGAAATGTATGGAAATTTTTGCATTTTTCAAAGAGCGCGTGTTGTATTCTGGGTTACTGAGTTTCGCTGGATTGTAGAGTGAATATTGTAGAAACTTATACTGTAAGGTGAATTCTATACCAATTTGAATTTTCCTGGTTGCAGCATATGTTGGTACAGACCAAAAATACTACAGTCTGTTTCTTTTCTTTACGGTGTACAAATTTAACGAGTACTCTAATTAACTATGTTTTATTTACACTTGTAAGTTCAGCTCGCGAATGAAAAACGAGAAATTTCTAAAAGTCAAAGGGGTAAAAACATTGCATTTAGATGTGCATAAGTTGGCTTCTTGACTCATTTACTAATTATACGTAAACACGCTTGTTTAAAATAAAAAACAATATTAATTAAATTGCAATGAATAGTAAACTTTTGAATTAATAGTAAAGAACATAACTGAAATAAGTATTCCGATATCGCTGCCAACAAAAAACCCTAGAGTAATAACCAAGTCGTTACGAAAATATTTGCCTTTAATTATTTCTTTTTCCTTTTATTTTCAAATGTAAAACTTATATTTTCTCAATGATGGTTTGTAAAAATATCTCAGCTTTTTTTACGTAGTTATTCTCAAGAAGTGTAATCGTTTAAAGTTATTAAAATCTCACAGAAGCGAAGTGCTTTGTTTGTCAAAACAAGTGACGAACGTAACCAAAACAGAATTTATTGCTCGCGTTGTCAAAGAGAGATCAGTTTTAGCTTGAAATTGATGGCTTAACCTGTATTCAGCTTTTCTAAAAGTCATTCTCTATTTCTGATATGTAAAGCGAAGATTTAGTACATCTTTTTAAGAAAATTGCTTGAATAAGATGCATCGTGTAATGTGTATATAGAATTTATATTTCGTTCGTGTTTGAAGGGCGGTGACATAGATGCTTTTGAATAATGACATCGAAGTGCATATTTTGAGTTATTTTGGGTCGGTTAATCGGAAGTGATACCACTGGCTCACAGAATATCGAAGACTCTTGAAATAATCTTTCTTAAGCGGCGTTAAAATCCGACAACACAACCAAAGCGTGAACTGGGGCGTGTTTATCCATGGGCGGCGTTGTTTTCTTACCATATAGGAGATCTTTCTGCTCCGTTGCCTACTATACCATAAACTATATACAGTAAAGAATGCCATAAATACAATTTGAAATGTGGAATTAGGCAAATTGAATAAATCATTTGCAATGTCGCTAAGCAACAACTAAAAGACACAAGTTAGGGCAGTAAGTCAACGTAGCCCGGAATAAATTAGTCTAACAAAACAAACATTAAATTGTGGGTCGCAACTGGAGATACTTTAAGAACTTTGACCATAGAATAATGGAGGTGTTTTGGGTTTTCAATTAGAATACGGGATGATTTTAAGGGAAATATGTATATTTTGTTCGTCGAGTTAATTTCAACAAACCACAGCTTCCTGGGGATTCCCGGTACTAATTACAGACGGAACTTAAGAAATTTATCTCTATAGTTCAGTTATCACCGAAATGATATTTGGTAAAACTTAACATCTCTACACATTATAAACTTACAACCATTAATTAAATGTATTTGAAAACTTTTACTTGAACTTAGTTTGATGATATCATTTATTTGTCAGTAATTTGGGGGCATAAAGGCAGAGAGCCTCGTAGGAAGTGTTAAGGAAGGTCTTATATGCCTTCCACGAATTATTACCGCCGCCCATGGACAACTGCGCCGCAATTGTGTTGGTGGCTGTTATATTCGGGTAAAGGGAGGATTTAGCATTTGCTTGGCGAGTGTCTTAAAAGTGTTGGATGTAAAGTAAAAGTTTCCCACAGTACATTGGAGCCCGTGGAAATTCTGAGGAACCGTCAGGTTTTAGTTCGGGTATTGCACTCCAGACTACCTAACCTACATATGCTTCCGCAAGAGGGAAACGCGTAAACCTATTTCTTCGTGTTAAAAAAAGGACTTAAAATTAAGAGATATTTTACTTAAAAACTCTTTCTTACACTTTCTATTATTATTATTTATAAAAAACTTTTAAATCTATAGAAAATCGACTATAACATGTTTATTGAGACCCCGCATGTCGATTGAATACATGATTAATAGTTACCTATAACAGATATTAATTAATATTTAACTAATTGGCAACGCTGATGGTGATTTGCCGTGATTATGCTATATTAATCAATCTCAACATAAGTCATGTGATACAGTTGATTGGTTGTGTGGTTATACAATGTACAATACAATACAAAAGTAAAATACAAAATACAAATGGTAAATACAAGGTATCATCATCATCGTCATCATCAGCCCATTCAAGTCCACTGCTGGACTTAGGCCTTTCCCAAATCCATGGGGGGTTATTTTGCCTTAATCACCACGCTTGGCAGGCGAGTTGGTGATCGCAGAACAACTGCTGTACTCGACAGGGCGCTGCTGCCCACCCTCCGGTGAAGTGTTCTTTAGTCGCCTCTTACGACATCCCAGTAGGAAGACTGGGAGTGGTACTATTCTGATCCGGTTACCACACGGACAAGGTATAGTCTGTGGAAATAATAATCTATTAAAATCTCATTTTGGCACAATCAAAATAAGAAGTGCATTATTTTTTATATAATTTCTTAAAACTATTAAGATTGAGGGAGACTGGAGATACCGACATACAGGTTTCGAGTCTAGTACAGATTCAAATTCTCTCAAAGGTCGTGAGAGCATATGTTTCTCAAGACTTTGTTAATATATTTCATGTTTATCAAATTTGTAAGTGCTATAATTTAAGTATATATAATTTTCACCCGTGGGAGAGCTATGTTAAAGCTGACGCACTAACCGGGTCGACTCGTCCTAAGTGATACCACGGGCTCACCGAATACTTAGCATGAAACTGTACTTGTACTGGGTTTCGCAGAGTGAGTGAGGATTTTGGATGCTCTTAAAAGTGCCGCTTAAGCGGTGTAAAAAGCCAGCAGCACAACCAACGCGCGGATTGTAGCGCGGTTGTTCATGGGCGGCGCTATTCTCTTACCATATAGGAGACCTACCTGCTCCGATTTCCGCTATAGAATAAATAAAAAATGTATAAATTGTACCTTAATGATAGAAATAAAAATATTATAATTATTTAATGTGTAATGTTGGTGAGCATAAACTGTTCTGAAATTTATACAATTAAAGGATGTAATTCAGTGAAAAGTGATTAATTGTTACGTTAAAATTCTCTATACACCATGAGTAAAAATTTCCAATACTTGAGGAAATGGTGGCTCCATGGCTTGTACCCAGAACCAAGGCACCCTTTGAAAATATTTAAAACATATTATTTCGTTGAAATTTCGTATAAACTACAAGTAAAATTGTCATTACTAGGAGAGACCGGGACGCTTAATGACTTTACAAAGAATCAAGTAACTCTTAAGGTTAGGTATTTTATGAAAATATTAACAGTTTTATATACATAAGGAGCTCAAAAAATATCTATTTTAATTGTTTATTATTATTGGTTACAATAGCAACACCTATTTTAACCAATTAGCGCGTATAGCACTTTCTGTAGCTCTAATTAATTCAGCGCTGTCAGCGGTGATTTTATAGCTACGCTTTTAAAACATTTGTTGTTTGTAACTTATACTAAACTAATAAAGATGGAAGCTCTAACTGTCTACACAATTAAAAATTACCAAAGAGACTTTATAAGTCACTAATAAATTAATTGCTACAAAAAAAAATTGCTACAACATTTTGTATGAAAATAAAAGTCTTTATTTAATTTAGGGTCACGTCAACCACTTATTCAAAGTAACTGGTATAAATACAATTTATAAAACAACAAACCAACTGGTATCATCCCAATAACTAAATTAATATAAATAAGAAAATAACACCACTGTCGAACTGGTATTCTGGAATGTGGTATAGGTATTGGTGTAACTGGATATATTATATATCTGTAACCATCGGGAAACCCACCTCCTCTATTAAGTTAGCTATATAATTAAAAAGATTATAATTTCCAATTATAATCAAATGAGACTTATAAGCCGAAGTATATGACCTCGAAGGGCAAAGCTTCGCAAATTGTATTCATAACACAATACCCCATAGAATAAAATACAGCATCATTCGACGCGACAAAGACATAAAACTTTATGACATCTACAAGTGCCCTAAACGATGCATTCACATTTTCATCTCCGTTCCGTATAAGCTGACTCATAAATAAAGCCTTTCTCCTGCATAAGTCTTACTATAAGTTTCTCTAAACCTAACCTGCCCTAGACTGTTCTCTAGCAACAAACATCTTTGCTTGATGGCCGGATTTTTATACCGCTGAAGGAAACTTGATGAGCCTTTGATATACTCAGCGAACAATACAAGTACCTACTGTCCTACGTTGATATTCTGTGCGCTGGTGGTATAAATCCAAAGTATCCGACACGACGAGTGTCAGCAACAGCGTAAATAAAACATTAAGTTAGGACATATGAAGCATTTGACGTACTGATTAGAACGGCTACCCGGGATGATACCACGGGCTGACAGAAACGGATAGACAGAATATTAAGCGTGAAATGGTAGTTGTATTTGAAACGGTACTTCTAATAAGTTTCGCTAAGTGATGAGGATATCGTATGCCCTTAAAAAATACTGCTTAAGCGGCGTAAAAAACTGGAAACACAACCAATGCGCGGACTGTGGCGTGGTTGTCCATAGGCGGCGGTGTTCTCTTACCATATAGGAGACCCACCTGCTCCGTTGTCCGCTACACCCAAAAAAAAACTATCAGCATTGTAAACTATTTAACCTAATGAAATTTATACACAATAGTAAAAATCTATCACTAAACATATCTTTCACTGTGTACACACCTATCTTGGAATAAATAAACACAATGCTTTCACATTGTTTTGGTTCATATTTTCATAGTAAGAACATATCCCATGCTTGTTTTAGTAAATTGAATGATTTACCAAAATAAATAATGGTTCAAAGACATTTATATGTATAAACAGTTTATTAAGTAAGTTCTATATGATTTTTACCCGTGGGAGAGCCATACTGAAGTACTTGTATGCTGACGCACTAATTCAGGGACCGTGACGCGGTTGTTCATGGGCGGCGGTGTTCTTTTACTATATAGGAGACACAACATCTCCGTTGTCCGATATAACTTAAAAAATATCAAGTATTTGGTCATATTTTCTAAGATGGTGATGATTTTCTTTTTACTCAAAGCCTTTTAAGTTGAAGTACCTTAAAAGTATTAGCTGAACTGGAAAACGTTGTTTTGTTATGTACGTTAACTCAAAGCAATTAAAAATAGCCATTAAGAATGGATTTGTATGTATTTTGATGATAAATTATAAATAAATAAAATATATAAAAATTGTGTTTATTATTCTATGATTCTCAGACGTATTTATAGGCTACTTATCAGGTAAATCGGAGGTTTTGAGCCGTATGATTTGTATAAAGTCGTGAAACGTGTCGGAGGAAATTGGCAACAAACATTGTGAGACAAAACTGATCTTAGTTGGGAACACAGAAGGCAAAAGATCGCGAGACCGTTCGCCAACAAGATGGTCCCATCAAGTTAAAGAATCGGTGTCCTCGAAATTATAGACAGTCGTAAGAGAAGCGGTTGATAGAATCAGATGGCGACCGATTATCCGCTCCAAAAGTAATTCTAGTGCTGAGCACAATCCTCAGACGTGAGGGACCGACACCAAGAGAGAGACTGTGACACTGAAATTTTAAATATTAGATTGAATTAATTACTTCTTGAAAAAATATTTATAACATATTATTCTTTCCAAAGGTAAAGAGACTAAGAGAAGTTCTTTACAGGAGTAAAGAGACGTCCAGAGACCGGCGGAGCCTTTGGACTTTGAGGTCCCAAGATGGAAGAGTTGGTGTAACCACTGTGAATATAAAAGTTAATCAAAAGCGATACCCTGTCACGGTTTATTGCATCGTTCCTCCGCTCTGCCTCACGTACACTCGAATACAGTAATTATCAGCGCACGCTATTTTCCACTACACTTTTCTGCTTAATTGTACTCATTGTCGTTGCTCGTATTGTGTTGTCGAAGTAATTATACTCGTTAATGCGTTACGCAGTGCGGTTGCGTTTTTAAATACAAAATACAATACTATTTTTAGGCCTTCGTGTTGAGAACTTGGGAGAGCCATGCTGAAGCATATGCGGACGTATTGATTGGACCGGCTCATCCGAAGTGATGCCACGGGCTCACAGAATACTCAGTGTGAAATAATAGTTGTCTTTGTATCGGTATTTCTACTATGTTTCGCTGAGTGAGTGAGCATATCGGAAGCCCTTAAAAATTCCCCTAGTGGCGTACAAATTGGCAACACAACCAATAGGAGACCCACCTGCACCTAAATAAGGACTACTTCATACTTACTTTATATTCGAGTAAATCTATGGGGAAACTGATTATCTAGTCATAAAATAGTCAGTGTGCATTACACTTGAATTCTATATAAAATATTGCAACGTCAAAAAAATTAAACAAATTGTATTACTCCTTTCGGTTTAAAGTTAAAAAATTCTTCTCAGGAAAATTTGACATTTCTCAATGTTGGTATAGAAGTTCCGCTTCTAATCCAGGGTATTATCAAGTTGTCAACGTCCCTAAACTTTTATTTTGAGCTTAAAACTGTCTAGACGCTTTGATTTATGTCATTTATGCTAAGATCCGGAGGAATTTCAACACCAGAATTCACCAGACTGAATATATAACTCAACATTAACCAAACTTAGGAAAACATATTACATAAAAGTAGGTATCTTCAAAGACTTTCAAACAATTTTATTTAAATTACAAAAAAATTGTAAACACGAGATTAAACTATAAGATTCATAAAAAAGTTTTCTTTATATATTTTCATTATATATTATACAAGCTTATAAAATATTTTACAAGCTTTGTTCCCGCTAGGTATATGTAGTGTAAAATTCTATTCACGTAGGTACACTGAATTCTCGTGTTCGATTCCTTCAGTTCACCACAGTCATTTAACATCTGCCGTCTGCGGTTCTTTAGAAATTCTATCACGAATTTCGAGGAATTATCGAGAAACTCAACACTCATACAATTGTATACAAAGTAAAATCACTATTAAAGGTGAATTGCGTAGTATTACCAGATTTTGAATTGTCCTTACTCTTTGTTATTAGATACGCTCAATCAATTACCTAATTTTTTGACTATCAGGTAGAAAGTAGTCAGTATGAAGTGATACCAAAGGATCATAGAAAACTCAGCGTCAAACGGTACTTGTACTTTTTCGCTGATTGAGTGAGGGTATCGGAGGCCCTTGAAATTACACCGCTGAAGCGGCGTAAAAAGCCGTCCACACAACATCAAAGTGTCTGTTATCATAAAGGAGAACCATCCGCTCCGTTGTTCGCTATATCATAAAAAAGTATTAGCAAGGTGTCTGCTACCTCCATAGTAAATTTAATAAAAATCTGTCCAACCATTCTTGAGTTATGAGTGTTGTAATGGACCAGGCTTTGTTGTTTATTGGATATTTTGTTTCCAAATACAGCCTATCTTCACTGGCAATATAATATTATTACTTCCGCCTCGCCATGCCAAGTAAATTGTTCCCAGAGCATTTGTCAAAGCGCTATTTCCTGTCTGTCATGTTACGTTACGTACATTTCGCAGCCTGACATTGCTAACAAGCTGTGAGCGTTATATAAATAAGAGTTAGCGCAGAAACTGAAATAATGATAATATTTATTTAATCGCTGAAAGTCACAAATATAGGTATGTGGGAACTTTTAAACAAATAGATTAATTAGTACGCTATGTAAGTATGTAAGATTTAAAAATGTTCAATTTGTATTCCTTATTTTATATAGTTAAGCGAACAACGGAGCAGATGGGTGTCCTACATGGTAAGAGAACACCGCCACCCATCACCAATCGCGCTACAACCCCCGCTTTCTGTGTTGCCGGCTATTACTCCACTTAAGCAGCATTTTTAAGAGTCTCCGATGTCTTTACACACTCCGTCAAACACAATAGAAGTACCGTTTCACGATAAGTATCTTGTGAGCCCGTAGTATCTCTGCGGACGAACCAGCCCAATTAGTGCGTTAGCATAAGCTCCAGCACCGGTGAAATTTAATGTATTTTATTTAGTAATTAATCGCAATTAACACAAAGTGGTAAATTCTAACCACGCGAGTGATAGACTGCGTTATATGCAAATACAGCATATAATTAAATGTCACTGTGGTAGAATTAAAACCTATTTGTAGATAATTGTGATTGATTTCATCTGCCATGGCCACTGTTTTGAATGAGTGTAGAAATTATGTGGCTTCACTTGGTGGACTGAAATGAAAATAGAAATAATGAACTATGTTTGGCTGAGTGAGGGATATCTTAGGCCTACTTTTTCCTAATTACCCGACGTAAAAGCCAGCAACATAACCACAAGCGATTGAAATTTCAAATTCAAATTCATAAGCGTTTATTCAAATAGGCCCCCAAAAGAGGCAATTTTGCAATTCGATTTACAATTATTAGTAAAGCTACCATTGGCTCGGAAGATATATAGATAGCACTTCAAGAAGAACCAACAAGAAAATTATAGAGTTTCATTTTTTTAATTGCCGAATTTATAATGGTTGGTTCAGTTATAAGCTATTGGCTGGTTTAAAAGGTACCAGTTGGTGCTTATGCAGAAGTTTCCATGAATCTTTGTCTTCTATGTATTTTTTATTCTATAACGGACAACGGAGCAGATTGACTCCTATATGGTAAGAGAAAACCGCCGCCCATGAAACCGCGTCTCAGTCAACAGTGGTTAATGTTACAATAAGCTATCTTAATTAAAGTATTTTTTATAAGATTATTGAATTTATTTTCTATAAGTACAGTTATCTTTTTAGAAATGTTATCATATAAACGAACACAGTTCCCAAGAAAGTATTTTCAATTGTTTTAGATAATTTAAAAGTTAGTTATTCTAAAATTGATTTTCCGTCCTTGTTTAACCATAGCCAGAGCCTCCATGCCATCTTTCTGATCATTTAGATCTGCGCCAAGATGAATGCTTTCCTCTTGTGATAAATTTTGTATTGTGTTATATAGGTCTTCCCAGAACACCTCTTTTTCACTGCCAGCCGATCCCGAATGTTTGCTATTTTGACAGCAATCAGTCTATCGCTCACTCTGCTTATGGTTACCAATCTTTGAGTTAACATATCGGATAATACAATCTCTACGCCATTTATCGAGGTGGTGGTTCCATAATATATTAATTTAAATCCGTTGTCTATCATTTTTGATTTGGCACCGTTCCACTTGGTCTCTTGCACACAACATGCAGCGAGTTTTCTCCTTTTAAGAACTCCACTTAATTCTGCACTTCTGTCTGTCATGGACCCTATGTGCCATCTTGCTAGCCGCAAGAATATGCTTGTGTTGCTTGGACCGTCGCTTACGGGGCACGCCCTAGTGTTTATATCGCCTCGATCGTCGCCTTAGGGGGACTCCCTTGTATTTGAGCTCATTCTCTTATGTTTTATTTTCATTTTGGACAGGAAATATGAACGGCTTGATTGTTTTACGGCCGGTAGCCTCCTGACGCCAAGACACTAATCCACCCTAGGACTAGAGTGCTGCCGTTGGATCACTGGGATCTCTTCTGCCACCGACTCTTTTACATCACCGTGCCTGATAATGCAACTCCAACACGACCCTTATACTCCGGTACGCGGTACATCAGAGGGAGTTTTAAGGTTGCCCCGATAGAGGATAAGGTCAGGGAGAGCCGTTTGAGGTGGTACGGTCTCATTCAAAGGCACCCAGAAGATCACATGGTGAAACTTGCCTTACAGTTGTCAAGCAACAAACGCTATCGTGCAGACCGCCCGCCACTTGGTTGACGACGGTCGAAAAATACCTAAAACAAGCTCATCTCAAAACAGACGTAGCACAAAATCATGCTGAATGGAGAATGCGGACTAGGATGGCCGACCATAAATAAATGGGAACAGGTCTAGCAAGAAGAAGATGATGATCTAAAAGTTAAAGATGTTATCTATGGTCGGCGGTGACTTCTTACAACCATTATTATCCGTTGCGCTGTGCGCTCCAAACAGGAAGACTTACAAATAGATAGTTTTATACGATTTAAGAAAATATTTAATCATGAAAAATTTAATAATGATAAAAATTTTGAAAATATCGATTTTTTGTGTTTCTTTTGCTAGAATGTTCTTTAAAAGTTGCTATGATTTATTTACCTATAAGCTTATCCAGTGGGGTTTTGGAACATACACATTAAGTCTTGTTTCTCATTATTTATGTAATAAAGTTATATTTTACATATTAATAATATAATATACGTTGTTAGTGCTAATTTAAGTTATACTCGTATTTACCCGTGAGAGAGCCATGCTGAAACAAATGCTAACGCACTAATTGAGCTGGCTCGTCCGAAGTGATACCTCGGGCTCACAGAATACTCAGTATGAAATGGTAGTTGTACTTGAAAGGTACTTTTAGTATGATTCGCTGAATGACTAAGGATATCGGAGGCCCTTAAAAATTGTTGCTTAAGCGGTGTAAAAAGCCGGCAAAACTATCATTGCGCAGACTATGACGCGGTCTTCCATAGGCGGCGGTGTTCTCTTGCCATATTACTAGGAGACCCACCTGTTTTGTTCGTTATACCATTAAAAAAATAACATTAGCTAATGTTTTAAATAAGATTTGTATTGTTGAAGTGAAAATAAAGAAAAAAGAAAAAGGTAGAGTAAATGATTTCAAAACCAGTTACTAGTATAGATTCTCTTTTAATAAATATGTTTTAAGCGCTACTGTTGAAACGGATAACAATTTTATTGAGCAAACATTACGTTCATGCTTTGAACACAGACGTACGAACAAAGCGATTGAGTTCTTTATTTAAAGATCTCTATTGTTTTCAATTTTAAAAGAGTTTTTTTTTACTATTTCTTTATAGGAGAGAAGGTATATGAAATTTAGTTTATATTCGAATTTAAATCTTCCGAAACAGAACCGCACAGATGATTGAATAGCGAATGCCTTTATTACTTCAGGTAGATGAGAAATTTAAACAAATTGAACTCAGTTTTACTATAGTATAGCGAACAACGGAACAGGTGGGTCTCCTATATGGTAAGAGAACACCACCGCCCATCACCAACCGAACATTTGCTGTGTAGCCGGCTGTTTACGATATCCTCACTCATTCAGCGAAATACAATAGAGGCACTGTTTCAAGTACAACTACTATTTCACGCCGAGTATTCGGCGACCCCGAGGTATCAGTTCGTATGAGTCGGTTCAATTAGTGCGTCCGTTTATGCTTCATCATGGCTCTCCCACGAGTATGACAGTATTAAGACATTCGCCTGGCCACTGTCTCCGGATTCGAATCCGATACCTCTCGCTTCATGGTAAAAAGTACTTTGTAATAATGGTAATGGAGTTTTAAAGTTTTACTATTGATCAGATCCGAATGTGTCAAAAAAAAAAACCAAGCATTTTATAACAAAGAATTTTAAATATACAATGGGAAACCTAAGGTGCACAGATTTATATTAACAGCTGAAAGGAGAACTTATAATTTTTGTTCACTATATAACGATGGTGTTAGAGCTATAGCTAAAACTTTGAATAATTCCTTGGATTGCAAATTTTTTTGAAAACAATGAAAAGCTTTTAAATCTTCAAAAGGTTAAAATTTAAAGTGGTTGGGTTAATTTTTAAGTTACGGCTCAAAAAGTTTTATAAGACTCTCAATTGTCATTTTGTGTTTTTAAATGAAAATGAAGGGGTTAAAATTTTATTTTTTTACCTTTTCATTGTAAAAATTACCTTTGAAAATAATTTGACAAAATTGGTAAATTAGATATGTGCGCCTAACAAAACAATGCCTTGTAAAGTAATATTCACAGAATACACAATGTGATGCGGTACTTGTATTGTGTTTCGCAGCGTGAGAGAGGATATCGGAGACCCTTAACCAATGCGTGGAATGTGGTGCGGTTGTTCATGGGTGGTGGTGTTCTTCTCCCACATAGGAGACCCACATGCTCCGTTGTCCGCTATAGAAAAAAACTTAACATTTATAATTTTGAACATCTCGTTTAGATGGCTTCTCTTTTTATTTCAGTGCAACTGTTCGCACTGTGTCAGATAAGTTTTAAAAAGGCGCCATCTAGTGTAGCCCATTAATCAAATAAAATAAATGACGTCACTTTACGTTGTCAAAGTTTAGGAAAATTGAGCCATTTCGCAGTAGAACGACTGAGATTTCCCCGACGAGAAAAATAGCTTTCACCAATTATTTGTGCGAGTTACGGAGTTTTAATTTTTCTTATAAAGCTGAAACATACCTATAAGATTTTGAAGGGTTTTGTTTCTCCATTAAAATATGCAAGATTGGATACTACTAAACCTACATATGGTAAAATTTAATATGCTCTTGTGCCTTTTTTATTATATAGACGCAATGGAGCAGGTGGATCTCTTTTATGGTAAGAGAACACCTTCGCCCATGGACAGCCGCGCCACAACTCGCGCATTGGTTGTGTCGCCGGCTTTTTACGCCGCTTAAGCAGCACTTTAAAGAGCCTCCAATATCCTCAATCATTCTGCAAAACAAAGAACAAGTACCGTTTCACGCTAAGTGTTCTGTGAGCCCGTAGTATCACTTAGGTGGAGCCGGCGCAATAAGTGCGTCAGCATGGCCCTCCCGCGGTTTTAATTATTTAATCTTTATAAAAATTACAGATTTAAACTGTTCACATGCCAAGATTTTAAAAAAAGCAATCAATTTAGCCTACTTTATTGTTTTAATGAGTGAATAATAAATCGTACATAATATTTGGATCGTGATCTATTATCGTCTAAATTCTCAGTAAAAAATCGTTGTAAAACTCTATCTGCTTTGTAATACTTTTCATAATAATGGATTAAAATTTATTAAATGATAGTTCTTGTACTTCTCTTGGTTGTTGGCAAATGAAAAAACGTATACAATTTTCTTGATATGAATTGTTTACTTTACGTAGCGTTATAAGAAATATGAATGTATATTTTGATTTCTTGTATAGTACTTTCAAATAGACATCCTTAAGGTTGTATTATAATTAACACAGTAATTGACAAGTATTTTTTTTATAAATTCGGTAGCAAACGAGCAGGAAGCTCTACTAGGGCAAGCCGTCCTCCGCTTATAGACACCCCTAGCCCCTTGCAGAGCCGCGGGTACGTTCCCGGCCTTTAAGGAATATGTACGCTTTTTTTGTATTGGTTTGGAAATACCCCTCTTGGTAGCTGATTCCATAGAAAGGTAGTGCGCGGCACAAAATGCTTTAAAAAACTCTTAGTTGTGGACCGACAAACATCAGGGTGAAACATCAGGGTGTATCCTGTCTCGATGTTTGATGGTGAAATTCAGTAGCAGGTATAAATCCAAACAGCTCCTCCAAACATTCGCCGTGATAGATGCGGTAGAAGATGCTGCCTCTCACGCTGCCTTGATAAGATATTTTGTCTCGTTCAATATTTTGCATTTTTCTTTCATCGTCATCAGCCTATCAAGTCCACTGCTGGACATAGGCCAAATACGCCCACCTATTACGATCTTGAGCGATCTGGATCCAGCGGTTGCCCGCGACTTTGTAATAATCCGGCTCTAGATATCGTAGAGTCACTTAATGTTTAATTGACCCCGTTTGACCGATTACCAGAATTAACTTACCTAATACTGGGACTTTTTGAACCGAAAAATCCAATAAACTATATGAGCTTGGGTTACTTTATTTACCATCTGTGCCTCTATTGGATAAACTGATTAAAACTTGGTAAAATACCGATAGTGATTAGAACCAACAACTCCTTAACAATATATTAAGTAACAATATCATATTCTCCAAAAATATTTCATAAAATAAAAATGAACATTTTAATATTAATTTACATTAATTTCAGTTTCTATACAGGCTACATGTTAAAAAAATACCGCCGGCCATAGACAACCGCGCCGCAGTCCGAACTTTGGATGTGTTACCGGTTTTTTACGGCGCTTAAGCGACATAATTCTAAGTGCCTTCGATATCCTCTCTCGCTATACGAAACACAGTACAAGTACCGTTTCCCGTTGAGTCTTTTGTGAAAAAGTTTTAATAATTATATTAAAATACTTGACTTTTTAACAATTGACTCTTTTTAACAAGTAAATAAAAGTTATTTTTCTTTGTTTATATGTTCCACAAAATAACAATTAAATCAGTTTATATTATCTGAGATTCTATTGAAAATAGTATAGAAGGTACCTTTTAACTTCATTACTGTTGTTTCTATTCCTCTTAACGTAATACCAAGAGATATGAAACGTGTCTGAAGTGAAAAGTATCGAAATAAATCAGTAGCGGGACCGCCCAACTCGTTAAGGCAGTTTCATCAGAGAATGGAGACAGCTTAACGCTTCAATGTTACTGACATTTTCTTAGTGAATCGTTTACTTTAATATCAACATCTATTAAATAAATCTGTATTGTTTTTATTTGCTTTTTGATAAGTCAGTTTATAATACGTACAATCTTACGATTAATAAAATCAAAGTCATTTATTTTCCTCTTACAAAGTTACAATTCATACTTTTTTATAGTATAGCGGACAACGGAGCAGGTGGGTCTCCTATATGGTAGAGAATAACGCGGTACAGACCGCGAATTGGTTGTGATGCCGGCTTTTTACGAGACTTAAGCGTCATTTTAAGGGTCCGCAAACCCGATACCTCTCGTTTCATGGTAGACTTATAAACAGCTTAGCTACGAGGCTACTTAACTTAAAACAATTAAATTTCATAAACGAGATTATTATATACTAACAAATTTTTCAAAAACATGATTTATATGTAAAGTAAATGTTAGGAAAAGTGGTGCTACAAGAGTTCTTAGCGATGAAGCCATTCGGGATTTGGATGTTAATAGCTCAGCATGTTAATGTAAAACACGGCGCATTAAAAATATATAAAATCGTTGGAGTTTCTTGAATGTTCTCGGATTTGGGCGTGTCCGAGAACCGTCTGTTACTGTAGTTTTTATGTCTTTCATAAGTGGTCTCATGTAAAAGATCTTTGAATATCTGCTTGTGAATTTTATTTTAATGCATATTAAACTAAAGAAAGTATAGGTGTTCTAGTGCAGTTATTTTTAAATATACACTACTATATTTATATTTATTTTATTTTTTATATTATTTACTTACTTTTTATATACTAATACGAAAAAATATTGTAATCAGTTTTTATTTAAAACCGATGTGCTCAAGATTTTTGATAATTTATAGGACTGACTTATCAAAAGATATATTAATTATTATAATTATATCGTGGATTACTTTAATATAATTTTTACACATGTTGGCAGTAAACCAAAGTGAAATATTATTTTTACTGTATTTCGATGAGTAAGCGAGGATATTGGGAGCGTGGGGGTGAGGATTCCGCTTAAGCGGTATACAGGCCGGCAACTTTAGCAATTTCAATTTTACAATCACTTTTGAACGTGATTGACTACTATCGGGGAACCCCCACCTGACTGAAGAGTCAGGTAAGGGATAAAGCCTTATACACATAATAACATACGTCCCATATCCCCAGACAATAGATGACTTTTACATGTTAAAATACTTGTAACACGAATAAAAAATAAATCTCTGTAAAAAGGGCGTCGCTCTATAGCATAACAACAGTCCATAAGTGGTTTCCTATATTTGTCTCGAAAGTTTTGGATTAGATACGTATGCTCCTAATGTTTCTCCATGTTTATCTTCCCCTTAGTGTTGTTTAATATATGTTACATACTATGTGGTTTGTGTGGATTAGAGCGCATATAGTATTAACTACAGGATATCAGTGTAAGTATTGTAAACTGTCTTATAAATGTTTTTGGTATTTGTAAATACTAGAACTGATTTATGGTTGGGTCTGTTCAAAATATAATATTCTCTATATTTTTTACCTAACAAAATAATTTAGAAGAATGATTTTTATATTACAAATACAATGATTTTTTTTAAAGATTTATAGTATATAGTATATTTATAGTATACAGCAATTTGATATCATATCTTAAGTGAACTCTCTTGAGATTTAGCACCATCTTTCGTATAGGCGTATAGCGTTGTATAAGTAGCGTTATACAAGTTTGACATAAGCAATTGTGACATAAGTCGGGGTGACATAAGGTTGAAATAGTTATGTCTACGGCAACAGATAATAAGTTGTGACATTGTATAGAGCACTGAAATATTTTTTAAAAACTAGTTCTCGAAACGTAAAATATCTATAAATTTGTGCCGGGCGTCGAATACATTGACAAGACTTGCGCAATCCACAAGGTACAATATACATACAGTAAGGTAATGAAGGTAAAAGTGGTTAAATGCCAAAACATGATTCAGAATATAAAAATACATACAGTATTAGTTTTACGTCTTTCTTCGATCAATTGCTAATTTCTTACTAACGGTATTAAATCTTCAAAAATGTATTTAGCAAAATAACATATGTGGTGGTCAGCTAGTATACATTGAAACATAATTCAGTCTGTACGTCGGTATATGATTACGGTTTAATTTACGTCAAATTACTAGGCTAGACTGTATAATCTTATCAAGTTCAAGTTTCCGGATGCAAAATTGACCACAAATTCGGTCTATTGACTGAAATTGTCCAATTTGAACGCTATTCACAGAATTTGAGTGATTCCATTGGGGTTTACGTATAGATTAGTGGGTTAGTATTTGTACGTAATCATTTCACGACGCGTCCATGACAGATGTAGCTGAAACGGAAAAGTATGCGAGTTAAACTATTTACATAACCTCTCGTTGCTTTAATGGAGCCGGAGCAAGGAAACCATTAAAGATTATATCACAACAATATTTCATGTTATCATTGAGAAATGTTGCCAAAATAGAAAATATTGCAGCCACAAGTCACGTATATACTGCGATGGAGCCAATACATGGGAAAACTACGGCTTTTCGAGAGACGCTTTCACGAAATATCAGGGGATATCAGTTTCATAAGAACGTTGCGCTTTTCGCTTTGTTAGTCGGCACTCTTTAAAACGTTACTTATAAAGACACAAGTTTTTCATTAAATGAAAAATATAAAGGATGCTTTTCTAAGAATCTGGTATTTACATCAGAGGACGCGAAATAGTAATGAACACAACTAAATCTCAGACGGCTAAAGATTCATTTACAGACTACTCAGCGTGAAGCGTACTGTGTTGTGTCACACGCAAATCCAGAATACCCATGGTAGAGCCATCCTGAAGCATATTTTGAAGTACTGTTTGAGCTAGATCGTCTGAAGTGATACCACGGAGTCACAGAACATTCAAAGTGAAATAGTATCTGTACTGTGTTTTGCTGAGCGAGTCAGGTCCTTGAATTAAACCGGTTAAGAAGCCGGCAACGCAACTAAAGCGCGTATTGTACTGCGTTTGTATATGGGCTGCGATATTCTCTTCTTATATTCTGTACAGAAATACAAGAAACAAAAAATTGTTTTTTTTGTCGATCATAACAAAATTGAGATTGTTATTTTTATATTATTTGTCTAAAACTATGTTTTTTCCAGCTTTTATACGTAAAGTTGTAGATTTAAGATTGCGTAGACTGTTTGCCATGCTTCGCAATAAAATGAAAGTGTATGTTCAGTGATTAATGTTTGTACGAAATTCTCTATAATCCAAAAGAAAAATTTCTTCAATTGTGTGATGAAAATCTAGCTCTAAGAGCTAGTATTCAGGGTCTAAAAACCTTTTT
>DWCF01000451.1:0-46507 GCA_018230265.1 Delias oraia
CTGCGGATAACCTCATTTCTGATTTTATTTCGCAGCGAGACTCCGAGCATTGCCCTCTCCATAGCTCGCTGAGTGACGCTGAGCTTCTCCATTAGACCCATCGTAAGCGACCACGTTTCAGATCCATTTAATAAGTCATGGATAGCATAAACCTTTTTAAATTTAAGTCATTATCGCTACAAAGTGAATATACAATTAAAACTCTGTTGATTTGTTTCGGTATGGATGTAGCCGACACCAGTCTTCATAAACACATAGGCTGTAATTTCCAATGATGTAATGTAAATTGACCGAAATAGAATGAGTCTGTGACATGAGCACACGGCACAGCAGGTAGCGCGGCGTCTGCCGGGCCACCTTTTTGGACTGAAAGAGGTAGCGCTACCCAGAGAGCGGCGAGAGCGGCGGCGCGGCCCGAGGCGCGGCAGTCGCGCGCGTACCTCACTCCGGAAGACTCCCTTCACCGAGCTCATTCCGTAACAACTTTCACATCGTGCTAAGTCTTCACAATTCTCTCAAAGTAAGTACTAGATAGAATGACACTTTCAAAATAAGTAAGGTAAGATATTATTGAATCATATACCCAACAAATCCTTTATGTAATGAATATCGGAATCAGTTCTGAGGGTGTTTATCAAGAACATGATTGCTTGATTTTCTTTGAAATACCAGTTACACATGGTGTAAACTTTCAACAGCATTTATCAGCTGGAAACGTTTAAAGACGATCAAGATGGTGAATTATTACAAAAACTTAGAAATAAATATAAGTACGCAGCTAAGATTTCTCTGTAGTCTAACTAGATGAAGCGACAGCAACAGATCGAATCATCGCGCGATGTTCAATTTTTTGCGGATCTCCTCACAAAAAAACCCTCTCGATGACCAATTGTTTATTTTCGCGACAAAAGTTTTAATGATTTCATTAATTTGATTTTAAATAATTTATAAGGAGTGAGAGTGTCAAAGTTTTAATGAAGGTGAGGTTGAGATTTGTCGAATTTGTATAAGCCAAGGCCACGCAGGAACGAGACGCCGCAGTGGCCACTGGCCCTCGCCGCCTCACCAAGAGACTCCTCGCACCTGGCGAAGGCTGGCTGCCCCCTCGTTTCATGCTCATCGTTATGCTAATCCACATTCGTTATCATAATAATAACTTTTGTTTTTGTTTTGCTTGTATCGGCCCACACACAAGCGAGTGCTGTTTTCTTAACGAAGAGCGCCGCCCGCACAGCTTCGGGCAGGGCCGCGACCGCACTGCCGAAGCCGAGTGCAGAGTGCCTCTCCCAATGTTACCAAAATCCCTTTTTAGTACTTTTCAGGAAATTGACGTCGATTCCGACGGATCGTTGATTGTTACCTAAAGGCGAGTGGGTCGAGGCTGCTAAACGATTAGCTCATTTTTATTGTTTTGATTATGAATTGTGAACTTTAAAACACCTATATATATATATTTAGCCCATAGATTTCTCATGAGGTATTGTTGAGATTTGAATATCACTAGAAAGCTGTCAGCAGCGAGACCGAGCCGCTTCTCGTCGTGAGCTTAGCGCGGCTCCTGTCGGCGTTACAAACGATCACTTCAGTGTCACTTGAGCAAAGCCACGCCTAGCAGCGGGGCCATTTGCAGCACGGACGACACAGCAGTGGAGCAAAGGCCCGGAATACTCGTCGAATTGAAATGCTGTCTTTCGGTTTGCTTGAAGGTCAGCAAAGAGGCGTCCAAGATGTGGCGAGGGGCGTGGCTCGTGGCGTCGCTGCTCGTGTTCCTCTGCGCAGCCGATCACAACAAAAAAGGTAACTCGCGCAACGCGGGCTCATACCTTCCCTACTGTCGCACACTCCCTTGAGTGCAACCCGTGCCACTCAACCGCCATTCGCCTAGAGCACGCGAGCGCTCGAGCAAGCGGCTCGCGCGGCGAGTGGGGGTTGAGGGCGCGTGGGCGCGGCGGCTCTCACCGACCCCATTGTTTTCCTTAGCGGACACGTTCTGGATCAGCAGCCGCTACGGACGCTCGCTCAACGCTCACACGGACCTCTCTACGAGAAACAGGTGAAGCAATCAGTTATATTTTATATGGTAAGAGATCACCGATGGCCGCGGACGAGCGCGCCACAATCCTCGGCTTTTGACGGCGCTAAGATACGGCAGCTATAAGGTCAAGGGCCTCTAATATCCTCTCTCACTTTGCTGTCGTGTATCATGTCGCGAGCCTTGTAGCTCAGTGCTTTAATAAGTCTACCACGAAGCGAGAGGCATCGGGTTCGAATCCCGGTCCGTAAAATTAGAAATTATAATTTCATTTATAAATTATTTGGTCTCTGGAAGGGCTTGAAAGTGGCCGGGAAATTGTCTAAATACTGTCGCACCCGTGAGAGAGCCATGCGGAATCATATGCTGACGCACTAATTGGACCGACTCGTCTGAAGTGATACCATGGGCTCACAGAATACTTAGCGTGAAGCAGTACTTGTACTGTGTTTCGCAGAGTGAGTGAGGATATCGGAGGCCCTTAAAAATGCCACTTAAGTGACGTATAAAGCCGGACACACAACCAATACGTGGACTGCGGCGCGGTTGTTCATGGGCGGCAATGTTCTCTCTCCATATAGGAGTACCTGCTCCGTTGTCCGATATAATATAAAAATGTGCTAGAGTACACACAAAGCACTGAAAAACTAGACCAAACCAGAGGCTAATCGTGTCAGTATAGCAAACGCTGTTTTTAAAACCTACTCTGAACTTGTCGACTTCGCCATTTTCTTTAAACAAAAAGCTTCTCTTTAAACAAAACTGGTTTACGGAAACTCGGAAGGAGACCAACTCAAGAAATTAAGAGTATTAAGTACCTATATCTTGTTTTCTTTTTCTATAATTAAGTGCAAAATTTTGTTTTTGTGGCAAAATGGGTACAAAGGTATATATATATATGTAACTATTTGTCATATTTTCTTCCGCCGAGTCAAAGAAAATTGACGAGCAGGCAGCTACCTGGTGGGCATGGCATTCTCTACCGGCTGAATAAACTTAAGCGTGTCATTCAAGGGTATATATCATAATATGTATAATTCAGGTTCTTCTTGACGAATCGTTACGGAAAGAGAACGGGTGACAGTACAACCGAGCAGTTGATAGATCGATCCGCTAGTCGGTGGAAAAAACAGTTCATGTGCGACTGCGTGCCCACGAGACTTGACAAACGGTAATAAACACAGTGCTCACTTTGCTTAACCGATAGCGCGGCTCAATCAATATCCATCGACAATTAATTCAACGTTGTTTCAGGCGCATATGTCGCGGGCTGGACTTTTAAAGCAAAAGCTCAAGCACCCACATCCTAGTTACGACAACGTAAGGACCACGCAGAACTCTTAAATCACTTTAAAACCCTTAACGGTCAATCAAATGTTCGATTTCAGTTTATATGAAAATGGGGCTGGTGTTTCCATATAAACTGAAATGTTATCAGCAGCCTAGAAAAGGCAATGTAAATAATAAGCTCGTATTTGATGATGGCATTAAAGTGGTTTCATCGAAATGTGCGTTTAATTCAATGCCTCTATTCTTAATACGCGAGGAGGAGCAGCGGAAAGCGGCAATGCACCTGTCACCCGTGCGTGTTCAAGGGCGCCGAAGCTGGCGACGGCACAGCCTTCAACTTTCGCGATGTTGATGAGAATCCAGATGCTGCACATGTGCCATCGTCAAGTCACTCCGAAGGTCCGAAGTCACACTTCACTTCAAATCGAAAACTACGGAGAACCTAGTCGAGGCAGCATTTGAGCCGTTCGCGTTACCCAATCGAATCGACGGTTGGCGGGGTCAGGTGTTTCAGACGTTTAATCTAGCTTAAAACGGTTCCTTGCCCCAGTTACGTGCTAGCCGCCACACGGACAGGTGCCAGAAACACGCTCTTAATGTGGCTCAACCTGAGCTGTACTCAAAAGTATGTAACGTTCTTCTTCTTTAGGCCATCACCTCTGAGAGAGCCCTCAAGACATTTGCCTTCTAAAAACAATTGAAAGCCAGATCGAGTGACAGACTCCTTTCTGCCTCTCTCGACGTGAAAAGCCCTTAAAAATGGTGGCGCGGTTTTTCCATGGGCGGCGATATTCTCTTACCATATGGGAGAGCCTGCTCCACTATAGCCTAAAAAATGATTACATAAGTTGCGTTCGTTGTTATTTTTTATATCTTACTAATATTATAAATGTGAAAGTTTGTAAGTATGGATGGATGTTTGTTACTCATTCACGCAAAAACTACAGAATGGATTTTAATGAATCTTTACAATAGTTATAAAGCTTTTACATCAGCATAACTTGTAGGAACGTGAATTGTTCCAAATATGACGATACCTGTCAAGTAAGTAAAAAGAAGTCCAGCGTCTGCGGGCTACTCTGAGGTGCGCGGCCAACACGGCTAGAGTGTGAAGTCCGGAAAACTAATATAATCTCAACGACACGTCTCGTTCTCATGTCGACACTCGGGTTGGGCACTCTGTAACAGAAGCGTAGGAACCTACATAACTCCATTGGAAGGGAGCCAGTCCACTAGCATGTGCCACTACCGCCAGCCTAATGAACTGCGCTACTGGACTCCATTTATAGAACTGCACTAGCGAACATTTCGGTTTGGTTATCTCTCTATCAAGTGGTGGAGAGTGAATCCCACGAATTGTGTGCGAATTGTATATTAAAATGCGCGGGTACCACTCGGCAGTGTCTCACTCAGAAGGCCCTTGGAGCACTGAGGCGCGCACATGCAGTCAATGGTCCCACTTCGTCTGCTTAGAACGTGAACATGCACGAAAGGCCAAAGGAGGATGAGTTAACAATCATTACTCATTTTTGTTAAAACCTCTGATACATTTCGCAGGACGCGGCGGCTTGTACATTCAAGTAGGCATGTGTTTCCGTGCTCGCCATGTATCCACAAATCTGTAATAATTTCACGAGGCGAACATATCTCTTCGCTGATATTGCTAGTTCGCAACGAGGCGAGCGTAGAGAGTCCACATGGCTTATTCTTGGCTGCGTGACAAGCGAAACGAGGCAGGCAGCTGTAGCAGATTGCGCCTCGCACAGCTCGCGTGCGACGGACGCCCGGTGACGCAGCGCTTGTCGTCGGCGCCAAGGCTCCGTACTGCTACTTCGTCGTATTTAGATCTATGATGCAACTTGGACAATATGAAATAAATAAATGGCCGTGTTGAAAGCAAGCGCGAGAGGACAGCTCAGCTGAGCCCTGCTCTAATGAGCGGGGCGGCCATCGCTCAAGAGGCAGGTGCGCCTGACGGCTCGCCATTCTAACACGACTCGACACAATTGTGCTACGCGGAGAACATTACTTGCTGGCTGCCATTGGCATGGCCGTGCTAGAGCGCTCCCGCTTCGCAACGACTCGCTCCATTTCTTCGTCTACCCATCGTTCTGCCTATCGAGGGCGAGTTGCAATTATCGACGGCGAAATCAGCGCGCGGGCGCCTGCAGCACTGGAGCGAGCAGCGATTAGCGCCTATCGCCACTTGAGCGGCACTCGTAATTAGGAGGCGCTCTGATAACGCGGATTTGTGCGGCTATCTGCCTTCATTAGGCGGAAGCATCGTTTAAACTTGTACGCAAACTACTGTCCGTCGACCGGAGTTTTTCTTTTCTAGAAGGACCCCCGTCCTAATGGTTTAGAAATGTCTCTGCAGGCAGCTGATGCCACAGAGCGGTGGTGCAAGGCACGTAATGCTTTAAGAACGGCAGACATCGAGGTGATACGAACGAAATTTCATGCTCTGCCGTAATCTTCAATAAATAAAATCACCTGCAGCTATTAACCCAAACAGTTCTCAGAATATTCCCCGTGTTAAGTGCCACAGAAGGGAATCTAAGGAATCCAACGTCTTGAGTTCAAGTTGGGTTACGCAAAGTATCACAGAGGACAAGCAATAAATACTTCCTATTATTATTTTTTAAGTATAACGGACAACGGAGAGGGTGGTTCACCCATATAGTACGAAAACACCGCCGCTTATGGACAACCGCGCCACAGTCCGCACACTGGTTGTGTTGCCGTCTTTTTACACCTTTTAAGCGGCACTTTTAAGGGCCTCCGATATCCTCACTCTGCGAAACACAGTACAAGTAGCGTTTCACGCTGAGTATTCTGTGAGCCCGTGGTATCACTTGGGACGAGCCGATGCAATTCGTGCGTCAGCATATGATTCAGCTGGTTCTCCCTCTGGTGTGATAGTATTAAGACACTCGCTCGGCTACTGTCTAGCCCGATACCTCTCGCTTCATGGTAGACATAGTAAATCACTTAGCTACGAGGCTCTCAAAGGCTTTATTATAAATACTATTGAATTAAAATATTAATTTATTCCTTTCTCTCTGAACTTCGACAAATACGTCGAAATTAACGTTATCCAAGCCGCTCCAGCCGTGCACCGGTTGTAACGAGCCGATAGGCCAGCATCAAGTCTTCTTTCTGCTTGAAATGCATCTTGTTGAGTTATCACAATACCTCAACGAAATATCTGCCCAGTTAGGCTTTTTCTCAATCAGTAAAAAATCTATTGTAAGCACTGCTGAGTACTTATTTTGCTGCTCTGTCCATAACTTTTTTCACTTTTTTTGGAATAAAACAAATATTCATTTATTTTGATTTAACTGTTGGCGTTAACGTAACTTATGAGTAAGTTTACTGGGTTGACAAAGCGCCTAAAGCAGAAGAAACGGCAACAAACTGCACTGCGGCCTTTCCCCAATGACGCATTTTCTTTAAATTATTTTCACGGGCTCTCCTCTGTACATAACCCAGCATATGACTTTTTTATTTTCCTCCTCCCGGGAGGCTATCAGCTTCCTGTTGGGTATCGTTCTGCGATCGTCCAGATCGTGTAGAAAGTGTTGCGGTCGCTTGCGCCTAGCGGTAGTCGGGTGTGGATGGTAATTGATGCTGTGGCGCACTCGTGGATTAGGATGGGTTTTGGTTTTCTCGAAGTGGCGTTCAGTGGCTTGTTTTATCCACTGAGCTAACGTCGAAGCTCGATATCTAGATGCAAGTCCACATTCCGCAGGAAATACGGTGCCCCAGTCGCCACTCGCGTCTCTTTTCATTTGCGAAGTCATTGGATTCTCCAGTTGAGTCGTGGCGGCATCTGCTGAAACAGCTCTAAGCTGACTTTTGAAAGCGTCCCCCACACCGATACACCGTTGTCGCTAGCGAGCGCTAGATGGCGCTAAATGCCAATTTCGTCAATATAATGTGGGACGATCGTAACACGACTCAATATAAACGGTCTGAGCTTAGTCCGCGCCTTATTATATGAGCGAATGCGGGGAGTTCCGATTTGATGTACAGATTTGGTTTCAGTAAAAAGAAAAAACCCCATCACTGCCAGCATCATTGGAAATAAAATTGAAAAAACTCAAGCTTTGCCGCCGCCGAAGAAAACTGCACCAGGCGGCATTTACTAAACTAAAAAAGAGAATATATTGAAATCTTTGCAAATATTATGCCTCAACATAGAACGTGCTTTTGGAGAGAACTCCCTACTTTTCAATGGAGTTTAAAGTTAATAATCATAATCCTCACCTTAGGTATTAAAAAACAAAACATTAAAATAAACTTATAATGATATGGTATTCATGATAAGACGATATATAAAAATCGATAATTTATGGACCTAATAACTGAAGTACACTTATAGTACACGTCAAAATCATCAGTCCGTCAAAGAAAAACAAAGAAATACGATAACATGCACTCTAAAGAGGTTTTCTTTATAAACATTTGAAAAAGTGGAAAACATGGAGAAAGCGTTGCTTGAAGACATACATTAAAATGTTTAAGTTTGGACAATTTAATGAGAAGAATATTTCTCTGGGATAGTCCATTTGTGGCATGGTGTGGTGTGGTGGTGGCATGGTGTAGACTGAAAGCGGGTGATGTCACGTAACGGATGTTCGAGCACCATCTCTGATAGGCAGTCGTCAGGTCCTAGCCCGTTCATTAGTTGAGCTTCCAAGCAAGGGTGGCGGCTTGGTTTCATTCAGTGTGAGTGTTCATTTCTCTTATTAGATGGCAGCACTGTCTATAATCATGTAGTTCTATAATTTATTAAAAATTGTATACCGTGTGTTCTTGCATTAAACCTTTGTTTTTATACGAGAAGCATCAAAAGGAAGCGGTGCATTAGGGTGGGTGCACACGAAACGCTGCAGGGAAGCAGACGCAGGTCCGGAGCAAGCGCAGTCGAACTTCTGCCTTCGTTTCCCATCGCAGAGAAGAGGCGTCTTTTTAAATAATTTTTATAGCTCTCTCTTCGTTCGAGATGAGTAGTTTATCTATATGCGCAGTCACGCCGCGCTTGCAAACAGGCGATCATTCGCCGATATCCTAATTGGACTTCGCTTCGCTTCACCAGAGCAACGGCGTTTCGCGTCAGTGATGTGAACGGCGTGGTCGGCAATTCGACACGCAGTGTGTTCCAAAGCGTAGCAAGAGTTGCCCAGTCGGCTGACGTTGCCTCAATGACAGCCGACGGGGCAAATCTCATTACCCTAAGGGGTTCGAACCACTGCCAAATGGCCAGCATTACGGTGGGATGAAAGAAATGCCGCTCACAATATTCCTAATCAGTTAGGCGTGGCGACTCGCACTCCTCCGTGATGCGTACGCTTTGTCTTTGTCTCGTTTTGGCCGGGTGGGCGCTTCTAGCTCTGAGACGCGAAAAGCCTCACATGGCTCCTACCTGAACGTGGCCAGCCGTGTTTTTATTATTTGTTCTTGGTAAATTTCGCTAAGGATTGAAACGATTCGGCGTAGACAACATGGCATGAACGACGAGCAGCCCGCTACTGCGTAACTCGGCGAAGGTGCGAGCCTGCCAGGTGCCGCGACGTTCCTTTTTTACGGGTTGGTGAAAGATTGTGACTGGACGCTAAGCTGTTGCTTTCGACATGTGTATGCAACATGCACAACATGGCATTTATATGCCAACAGATAATATATGAGTAGTCCATTTATATATTATCTGCTAACCCATTTTTGAATGCTCTTCTTCGTGAAAGGCTGTCTCTTATGCTCCTCGCAGGACTGCTGGCTAGACTCCGCTCAATATTGAACTGGCGGTCGGATGGAGGGCAGTGAGGCACTTGGCTGCAACGGGAAATGCCTGCGAATGTAGTCAAGTGGATCATAAGTATTTACATGCCTTTTAGCTACATTTTTCAAACGTCTGAGAAGAGGATTAGTAACGCTCATAGTCAAACTTCGCATTACTTATGGTAAGTAAGTAATAGTTCAATGGCCCTGCATTCTACATGCGTATTTCCCTAATTGGCATCGTTAGATTCGCGAGAATTGGCGAGAGGAGATGCCAGATTGATTAAGAAGGAAATGAAAATGTGCTAAAAACTCGATGAACTGTGCCAGGTCATAGGACTCGGGAGGAGGGCTACTGTCGTGGGGCTCCTGCTCCGTGTTCGATAATAAAGATTCATTATAAAAATGGAACGTATCGTCTCGATTCGTTTCGCAGGCATTCGCTAATTTATTCATTAGCGGACGCGTGCGGGGAGGCTGGGAGGACGGCTCGATTTATGGCTATGGATATAAACGTAATTTTTTGTGTAAATCGTTCCAAACAAATTGTTTATTTTAAAAGCGTAACGCTCGAGCGCCCGCTGATAATCTCCTCATCTCTTTGAGCAGCGCCGCTTTCCCATCGCGACCCACTTTCCCTTCCTTCGCACGGCGCCAGCGAATGGTAGCCAACCTTATGGACGTGTGCTTGTTGCGCTATGCAAGCGTTTGACGCGATTGGGGTCATTTTGGCCATTGGAGTCATTGGGGTCATTGGAGCCATTGGGGCCATTGGGACCTTAAGAGCTTGAAAGTGCGGTCACCATGACTGATCGCGTCGATCTCGCGTCACCTCACGTCATTAATCTCACTTTGTCGCAGTTTGACGTGCGCTGTGACGCACCCTGAAATGGGGAAGTTTGGAGCATTTTCGACGCCATGTTTCACTTCTACGCAACCCACGTTTCCTCTTCTCGTCGGGCTATGGGTTATTTGTAGTCATGTTTCACGATGTGAGAACGGAGATAACGCATGAACCTTGCATGATGTCCATTGGGATTGAGAGTAATGACCGGCAATGAGCAAGAGGCGCCGCGGCCACCCCTGTCCCTGCATGAGTCGAGGCGCAGCCTACTGTGGGTTCCATTGAAAAAGTCCTCTTATTATTATATATATCTTATATTATATCTTATTGTTATAAGGTGCTGATGTTGCATCATTTGTTGATATGGCGGGGAGTTTACAAGGCAGCAGCCGGGAAGACTCATTTGGAAGGAGCTGGCAATTTGGAAGTTAGGCCGGCCATAGTCTGCTGATAGTACCGAATCAGCGAGCAGCCTGTGTTACCTGCGGGCGCCGCGAAGGACGGAGCGGTCGAGAGTCGGATGGTGTGATTGCAGCAGTCGCTATTCAAGCT
Organism: Delias oraia; assembly: GCA_018230265.1. Taxonomy (NCBI): domain Eukaryota; kingdom Metazoa; phylum Arthropoda; class Insecta; order Lepidoptera; family Pieridae; genus Delias; species Delias oraia. Next base: position 10,500 of record DWCF01000451.1, read on the forward strand.
CACGTCCGGAATAGCGTCATTTGAATAAATTCAATAAACAGGCACTCGATTTTTTATCTGTTTGCCTTCACGTATCGGCTCAAAGAGTTTTTCCATCGCACGTGACCTCCCATAACGAGTCGCCGCCCGCCGCCCGTCGCCCGCCGCCCTTTCCATCACCCACTCGCCACGACATTCACTTTGTGGTTAGCCGAAGTACTACTTCATTCAACTTCATTTCTTTATACATCCATACGAAGCCGCAATGAGAAGGGATTAATGAACGATTGCCAATAAGTGGACACAGGCCATCGTGTTAGTGAATGTCCCTCGCTGTATGGGGTGACCCCGGCGAGCAATGTCACAAGTGCAAACAGTGCGGCCGCAAGTAATGCCGATTCAATTCGACGGCCTCCGTCCACATTGTCTTCGTGCCCGCCGATTGCAGTCCATCCTGATCACGGCACTTGATCTTATCGGGCAAGCTCCACACTCGCACCAAATGCTGTAAAAGAAAAATCCGAATTGATGGCTCACAACAGAAATAAGAGATCGCTCATCAACACCTACTGCAGTTGTAATTGCGACAAGTTTATGCCTCAGAGGATTTCTGAACAAGTTAAAAGTTTTTCTAATCAAATTATTACTACTTTATATTATTTTAAGAAAGGTTTTTTCACAGCCCACATTGCGCAGCGATAAAACCTTTTAACAGAGTAAAAGAAACCGATTCATTTTACGTGTGTGTGTTTGATCAGCCAAGGGTTACTTTAATGAGGCGACGCGTCGTAGAGAGGATTCAGCAGGCAATTAGCAGGCGGCAGCTCGCGCATCTCCGGAGGGCGCCGCGCGGTAACTTTGTTACCCGAAATAATGCACCGACTCGCGCGTAATGAGCACACACGAGCCGAGCTAATACACCGTTCCAAGAAAGCGATCACAACATTATACAGCTCTAAACACTTTAACAATTGCTACCATCAAAAATATATAGTAGCAAATAACTACATACCTTTCATTTTCTATTACTAGCTTACGGTAACCAAAATAAAAATTGAAACAAGGTCCAATTAAATATAGCTTCTCAGATTTGACGGTGGAAGGCTCCTTGAGCTAATGTATATAGAAGTCTGAAAGGCTGCGAAGGCGTAAAGCAATCACTAATTCATGACAACGTGTATCGCTTCTCGCTACACGCGTACAGCGCTCACCGCGACTACGAGGCTACGCAGCTGCGGCGCTACGAAGCTACGGCAGTGAGTGTCGAGAGAGCCCAGCGCTCCCACGCGATGCGGCGCGCTCCGTCCGCTTGACCGTTTCGTAGCACTTGGCCAACAGTATTTAGCGACGCTTTGTGCCAACGCGCCGGTCTCTACACCCTTCAGCCAGTGCCGTTGCAGGATGTTCGAGATGAAAAGGATTTGTCATCTCATCTTTCGGTTGCTGTTCCTTCTCGATGGTATGTGAGAGTTTAGATTTTGTTGTATAGTGATTCTAATTGCTTAGTGATAAAACAATACTTAAATGTTTACAAAAATTATAAACAAATTATTTCCTATCTAAAGATATGAAATAATCTTAATATACGCCTTCATTGCAAAACTCTTACTTGTAAATATTAGACACTCAATTAGAGAAAAAGAAACCACTGAAGTTAACAAATTAATTGGTAAAATTATAAAATATAACATAAAAGTTGAACTGCTCAAAAAGAAAACAAACTTGTTACTTAAGTTGAAATTTTCGGGCGATTCACTTTAGGGAAAACAGTGCGCGCGTAGTTTGGCCGATTCAGTAATTCTTCAGCCGAAATGACCCTTCCCCGGTGGAGAACGCCAACTTTTTCTAACAGTTTTCAACTTTGGTATTGTTCGGAAAATCTTTTCAGCAAAATGGTAGCCTCACTTCTGTTGTACGCTGTGTGATCAACGTATAAGATCAGAATGCACTACTTCGAAGCACGATGTGAACTACGGCGCACAGTCTCGGAGGCCTCCACTCTCATCATAAGTTTAATCCACGCGACCGTTATATATTCGACATGGCACAAGCAAGTTAGGCACGGAACACCTGCTCCCTCGTCCTGCGTTGAGAACGTGAAGAAACCTGACGCTCCAATCATTTCAGCAAGAAATTGCGTGACGGCGCAGAGGCTTTCGTAAGTTGTGTACATTCAATACGTGCGCGTGGTATTGCCGGCTGAATCAACGCTTTTAATGAAAATTTATCTCTTGTAACGAGTTCTCGCGAAGATTAACAATTTCGCGTCCGAACAACATTACGAAAGAGTCGACTCGAAGCCTTTTCAGTGGAGTTTAAGGAATGTAAAGTTTCTCAAACGAATTTAAAAGTGCAAGAGCGCTTCATCACTTCAAATATTTTTATGAATATTAAAGAAGTTATATTCCTATACTTTTAGCTCGAAAAGAGCTCGCAACGAGAACTTTTGCCGCAAAATATCTTGCCTTTTATGAATCTTAAGCATACCCACCGTTCTCGATATATATCAATCATTGGAAAACATCTGACCAACAGGTGAATTAAGCAAAATTAAAACCTGCTCCTCCTCGAGTTGGCCATATGAGGTGTAGGCAGCAAGTGCAACTCGAAGCGAACAGTCGCTAGAAACGTTGACATGGACGAGGACATTCCTAGTAGATTAATAACAGAAAGCGTCTGTTATGGTAAATCAACACGTCCCAGGCCCTCGCCCGGCCCGGGGACGCTTACAAATGAAACGAATCCGCGTTTATTATGCTTTCATTTCCTCCCGACAGCTGAACAGTAGCGCTCCACTCGAACCTTATTTATTAACGTGTTGAACCCGCGTCGCTACGACCGACAGCTAATGCGGACCACTTTTCGGTTCTCCTCTGACGAACTTTTTGCGACTCTATTAAGTCAATGCTTTATAAACAATCTTATCTCACCATTGGCCGTGTCAATGGGCTGCCCTTAGCTTTAATCGAGATCAACGCGCAAGGACTTCAGATAATGAACAAAAGATGTGTGTCGTCACTCCGCTCGCAAGCTGTCCAGACTCCAGGCCTTACCACGCGGAAGTCGGCATCTCTGCAACTTATGGCCCCCTGTCGTTTTCGCTTGACACGGAGTGGACGCATTCTGATCGAGAGCTGCAGCAGCACTGGATACACCGCCGAGCAGCGCGTCTAACTCTCGCAAACGATATTCGATGTCAAGCTGCAGGCTTCTGATTACAAATAAAAATAGAGAATGTTACCTTTTAAGTTGTCACACACATGCAAACAATATGTCACTAATAATACAAAGGTTGAGGCGTGGGTGGCTTCATTTGTACTAAAAGCCTCTCTGCAAGCTCTCCTCTGCCTGGCCGTGCGTATGCTACCCACCCGTGAGCCATGCAACGATCAAGTCGGAACATTTGACCTCAGTTTTGCCTCTGTTCACGCCACTCTGCCCCACAAGACAACTGGGTTCGCTCGTTCCACGGCCTCATGCAAACGTGTCGAACGCGAACCACACTTGAACTTTTTCCTATGAATGTGTTAATTTTGATAAATATTCATACTCGCGCCGAAAAAATTGCATTTGAAATAGTTTCGAAGGAGTTGTGTCGGCAGCTTCGGAAGTTTCCAAGCGCTGCGCTCTGGCGGCACGGTGGAATTTTCGTCACCGTCTCACCTTCGTTCATTCATTTGGACAGGCAACCGTTGTGCTGATCAAGCATTGTTGGGAACGTTCCAGTCGTCTTCGAGGGGCCTACCACTTCAAACGTGTTAAATAAAGCCAAGTTACACGCAACGACGTAATTATCACCGAGGAGGGAGGGATAGAGTGAAGTGGGCACCCTAACCTGCTCAGAGGACTTTTGGGTATAAAAGCAGGAGGGCTACGATGTCTGTCATAACACGAGTGGGGTTAGAAAATAAATGAAGGCCAAGAGCCCTCGAGTGGCCGCCAAGAGCCGAAGAATCAACAACAAACATGAACCGGAGGATACGCAGCGGAGGGTGAGAGGGCTCTCGGATCCTTCGACGGTTCCGTTACGACATACGCCTGACAAGCACCCTGCGCTTTGCTGCCAAGTGCCACTTGCCAATATGCACTGGTAACCAATGGCTATATTGTTTGAGAGTCGTAGTAAGAGTTGAGTGCGGCAATAAGCGTTGCTAAACTAAATGAATAGTTGCTCTGTGAGTTGCCACCAGGAAGAGTCCAGATTAAGTATTTTATTTTAATCTTTTACCAACTGCGTTGATGTACCCTTGACATTGAGTGCCTGTCTCAAACAAGTCACCTGCTTGTTTTTGCGTGAGGCGCAGTGTGGCTAAACAAAGGCAGTGTGTTGTCAGCGTTGCGTGCGATTGGTGCGAGCAAAAGGAGCGCAGAGCGATCTCATCAAGATGACGGGTTTAAGGCGATTAGTCGTTTATTCGCAGATAAATCTCGCTGAAGCCGCCGGCCCCGGTGCGAATCAGTGCGCAAAGTGCGCAAAGTGCGCTATTAGTTCAGCTTTTCGCAAATGAGCGAGCGAAGGATTACCGGCCCTCCGCACTCCGCCTCTCCACTCTCCACCCTCACGAGGCAAACGACTTCTTCCGAAGGGAAACGGACAAGCTTGTAGTGCGTTAGTGTAGTAGTAGTGTTTCTTAAGCTTATTATATTTGATGACAATTGCGGCATTATCTGTTTGTGTAACTTTTTTAAACGCTTACTCTACAAAGCACTTCTCTTAGAATGAAACTTATTCGTAAATAAAAGAATAAAACGAGCATTGGATAGAAGTTGTAAAGACCTTTCCTTGTACAATCGAAGTAATTGTTAACAACGATCGAACGTTTATCGCGTTGTCATCGGGCAAAAAATCTAAAGGCGTAAAAGTCTCGAGGCTCCCGGCAATCGTGAACGAGCAGCTGCTTCGAAGGCCACCACTGACGCCTTGACACGATGAAGACGTCTTGCGCGCTGTCCGGCTTGCGCCACGAAGGCGGACGAGGCGGTGACAGGAGCAGCGACGGCTGACAGCCAAGTGTCATTTGTTTGATTAATCTTTTTAGTATCCCCTTACCATCAGGCTTTTCAGTTGTAGATTCAATTTTAAGCGTGCCTGGATTTCGACTTAATCCAAAAACTATAATGACGGTGCGAGTATCGGCTTCTGATGACAGTCAATTACAGAGCTCGTGCGGTGACTGAGTGCGGCAAGCGGCGTGAGTGACGTGCACGACACGTGACCTGCGCACCGGAAGGACGGCCTTCATGGCCAATGGCGGACTCCGACGTCACTGCCATCACGTTTACTATGCGAGGCCAAGCGACGTGACAGATTTCTTTCCGCGAGCTGAGTTCTACTGCGATGTGAACACGGCTGATTGTTTTTTGTCCTCCCTCAACAGTACTCGAGGCGTTATCCTCTCTGTCCGCTCCTCCTGATAGCAGAACATATTATCCTGCTTGTTATTTGAAAGTTGTAGTCATGTAAAACGGTTAAGGTACACCTCAGACTGCTAGAGAAAAAGAGTGATGAAAATGACGAATTAGTGGTTTCATGTGTCAGTGCACGTCCGGCTCCGCGATGAACGTACAAACGTGAAAGCTAAATGGTAAAGGAGAGTTGTCGTCCCGAGGCGTAGTGAATTATCTGGAATTAGTGAAAGTGAGTGAACCCTTTCTGGGGAGATCCCTCACGCTACGATAACGGCGTCGTTAGAACGTAATCGTTACGACGCAACCGTTAAAATAACGACGTTACGGCTCGCTCATACTCTGTGCGCCGACTTGGCTCGAGGCTAACGATTCAATTTGAATAATTCGCTAAATTTTAGACATTCAGCTTCCGTTTGATATGGAGTCACTTATTACTCCATATCTTTATGTTTTTAGGTTCGTTTCCCATAATTTTTTACCAGTACCATTTGCTGTTTCGGCTCGCACAGGAGCCGCTGGGAGACGCCGTTCGGTTATTCGCCCTCGTTATTCGTTTCCTTCTAGCAATAAGCCTTCGGCCATCGACGCACAACCTTCTGAGACGCGCAAACTGCGCCAGGTGACTCATGGAAAATATTGAAAAAGTTCTTCCACTTGACGTGATAACGTTTCTTTTTAATGAACATTTTAATAGAACTTGGTGGCAACTTTAATCAGATCTGGCGGCTAAAAAAGCGTAATTAATGGCTGCGATAGCCGCGCTGCGGACAGCGGGCGTCCGCGTCGGATCACTGGGGGAAGAGGGGAAGGGGGTTGGAAGGCAGGTTTATCAAAAAATTGGATCGCCGTCGCGTCGGGCGCCCGCGCCGCCGCCTCTCGCCGCTCCAATGCTTCAAAATTATATTTCTATTGTTCAATTGCTTGTTTGCATTTTCGCGCAATATTACGACTTGCTGTGTTTTAGGAGTATTCTAACTATAATAAATAATGTTGAGTTTTAAAACAATGTAGAATTACTTTAGAGGCCATTGGAGGTACGGTGCGCTCTCAGATCAGACTGCTGTTGCAAGTGAGCGGTAGTGGCGCGGCGAGGCAAGGCGTACGAGCGCCAGGCAGCGGAATTTTCTCGAGAGGTGGACAGTGCTTGGAGCAGTTTTCACTATGAATCTCTGCTTAGTCTCACTCACCCTGTTAAAAAAAAGTACGAGAACTATTGCACGGTAGTATTATTTGAGCGAGTCGTGCCACTTCAAGGTCACGGTGTCGATCCTCTTATGGTTCCTACATGGTTCGATTGCTGATATGGTGCAGTTGCACTCCACCATATCAGCATCAAATAGTATTCAATGTGACAAGAAAATGCTGTCGACAGAGGGCAGGGTGAAATGGCGCCGAACTTTATCTGGCGACTAATCATCTCCATAGCTGCACGTGCTTCGCAAACTCACCATGAGGCCCGCAATTTGTGCTCAAACTTTTCGAAGCCTTTGTATAAGTCCCAACCAATTGGGAATACATAAAAGCCCTTCCTTTTATATTACAAGAAAAATGATGATGCCTATTTATCCAAGCGCCACACTACAAAGAGTGTTGTGTTGTTTATCGGCGCTTTCATTGCAAGTGCTAGGACGCAAGTGGCGAGGACTAGATGGGCCGCATCGCCTCCCGCCGCTGCTCACATCGCCTCGTATTCGCCAGCAGAGCTACAATTATACTAAAACGTCGTTATATCCAAACGCTCTTTGGAACCAATTAACGAAAGTAAATTAGTTGTGAATTCTTGTAATGATGTTAGGTTTCCCCCCTCCGCCCCACACTCTGCTGCCGCGCGCCCAGAGGAACTGTGGGGAGGGAGGCGGAGGATGCGGCTCAATTACCTTGGGTCACGAATGGAGTGATCCTCCGACGGATTATAAAAGTATTTGGTAATTTTGCAGCCTTTCACTCGGAAGAGAGCAAAGGGCGGCAACCCATGACCCCGATGGTGCACTCTTGTCTTGAGCTGCTCGCTCACACAGAACAACTAGGAAAGGCTTCGCACTGCTCCAAGACATTAGCCCTAATAGGCGTCTGCCGATGCAGTGCACATCTCCGTGTTGCAGTGGCAAAACAGATGCTAGAAAATAAAACTAGGAACAAAAGTGGGAAACCTGACTCTTATAATTTTAGTTAACCAGTGGTGAGGAGTGTAGATGAGTGTGGCATTGGCGTCCTGCTCCGAGACGGGCGAAACGAAGCAGACGCGCTAGGGTGCGATTTCGCGCCTAGCAGTGCTTAGCACCAGCGCTTCTCTGCTGAGTAATTCGTCGAGGCTCTATCTCAAGGCGAATATTGCTCTTACTCGATGTTGTAATTCCCGCGCGACGCTTAATTGAACAGAATAGAATGACCTGCGAAAAAAGTCGAGTGCCAAACAAGGATGTGGCCCGAGACAGCTTCTCGGTCACCAGGCCGCTCGCAAATCTACTCGCCAAGCGTCCTCACTCTACTCCATACATGATACTACAATATATCTGACACAATCGTTTGAACGATAAACGCACGTGCAAGATTAGCGACTTCTCTATGCCTTTCGGTTCGACTGCTTGGCTTCCTTGCTGATCGAGGTTCTTCCTATGTACAAGAACGCGCACAGCCTCGTATCTTTAGAGAACATGTTTTCTTACTAAGCAAGCTTATAGAAAACAGTTTCGATATGAAACACTCCAAAGGTGAGTTTTTCTTGTTAGTATATTGTTAGGTAGCCGTTCCTTAGAGTTAACCCTCTGTGGTGTCGTCTAAGTTATCTCCCTTTGTTGTCTCCGCAGTCGTCCCTTGTGAATTGATTCGCAGAGGTATAGTGAGGCCGCTTTGAGCCCACAGCAAGTGGCGTGGCTCGGGTGGTGCCTCCTCTTCGCTCCTTGGCCTTACTCCGTTCCGGCTGCTTAGCGGAATTGACGACGTTGTCACCGGCACTCTGATACTAATGCCTCGCTGTTGAATGGGCTTGCGATTATACCGAAAATCGACCTACAATACGTGGAGTATAGATACTAGCAGAGCGCTCAGCTTTCTAGCCGCCTCCACGACGCACATCAGACTGTAATTTTTACATGTTGGGAGGCCTGTAATATCAATTCAATTTAGAACGATGAAGCCTTAAACGAAACTCGAGTTAGTGGTAAGCAAATGTTTGTTTAAAAGTGCAGTTGCATGTAAAAAAGCGCTCACAAAGTGTTTTGAAGCGCTTTATGGGCTGTACCAAGATAAAAGTATTATTTTAAGCGCAACAGGCGCTGAATAACCGCGATACGATGTAAATTTGTAAATTTACCGAAGTATATTTGCATAAAAGAGTTGCGAATGAAACAAGATAACGCCGGATTTGTTTTCAACGAAATATTATGCCAAACCTGTGAAAATGCACGCGGAAGGGCCCCTCGCTCTCAGCTGTCAGAGCTGTCCTTTGCGCTCGTATGTGCTCGTGATCCTTTGAGCTCGCCACATTGATTGTTACAAGCTGGTGGGGGCGAGCGCGACGAAGTTCTGTGTGAGGGAGGTTCTTCAAACGCGTTGCCATTCATGAAAACAAGCCTTATCTGTCTTGGAGTACATCTTTTAGTATGTTCACCTATGAACGGATCGCTGCGGGAGATGTGATTGCTTCGACTCGATGCGTTTTCTAATAATAAATCCGCGCCAACTGAGAGTTATGGGCTCCAGGCACAGCCGCTCTGCGCTTGATCTTCCTCCCCACGAGGAGTATATTGAACTTCGAATTTGTGGACTCTCAAACAAGAAGAATATTTTTCGTTAGGTTCGAACCCTTCTAAATAACGGTTTATAAACATCTTTTTTTAAAAGTAAAAACTTTTTTAGGCGCATTGAGCGTTTTTGAAGTGGAAAAATTTATAAGTTTGCGTCACCGACTTGCTAATGCTAAAAGTATATCTATAGCTATGAGTAGTCAGACTGGTGACAACGCAGTGGCCTGTATACACGTATACACGAATACGTTAAATATCTCTGACTGTATGTGCACGTTGTGCGTTTGGATGGTTATAATTTTATGAGTTCATGTCACCAACATGCTATACAGTACAGCATAGCAGTACATTTATATTCGTAAATGGACTACGTAGTACAACTAAAGTTAAATTGGCAACCTGTAAAGTTCAGCGTGTGTAGCGGATATTTTTTATTTCAATGGTATTTTAGTTTGGATGTTATTGTAATCGTGTAATTAAAGGATTACCGCTCAATATTATAAGTGAGTATTTAACATTTTAATGTTTTTATGTAGATAGATAAATGAATTTTCAATATACATATCAATATTTGCATTAAAAAATATGGATTTATTTATGTTTAATTGTGTTTAATATTTCATATTTATGTCATGAAATGAGTATAATTGTGGTTTAAAGGTCTCTTACTAACGTGGTAAAACCGTGGTAAACTCTGTTGTTTATATGCAAATGCAAATCGGCGTGGCACCTTTGTTCGTAGCGGGCTGTACTCCAGTTAAAACACCCAATGTCCAAACATTGCGTGAGCCCCTCCCTGAACGGCTTCATGCCGGTGCCGTGAAGGTGAGGTGTATTCGACTGTAAACTATATCGATCCGCGTGACTGTCGTTCGGTAACGAGCAGCGAGCTTTTGATCGCGTTTCTGCTCGAATGCCGGAGCAGGAAAGATATCGGGAGATTAGAAACAGGAAAGTCGTACAACCGGAGTGATTCCGGGACAATGGCGCGGAAAATGCGCGGATACGCGGCGACTGCGTGGCACTTGCCGAGTTATGGCCAAAGTTGCGGACACCGCGAGAAATGCTTTTAGCTCTGTCGAAAATATTGCTCGTTCTCGTGTTTTGCACGGCGAATCGTGACGGGCCAATTGTTTTATCTCGTCTTAAGAGATCCTCACACACCTCTGTGGAGCCCTATTATTCGCTATGCTCCTGCGAAACCCAATAAGCTATCGCCTCCCATGGCTTTCAATGCCACATATATTTAAAAAAATGCAAGAGTTGTAACGACGGTTCCCAATTAGTATAGCGAGCTATGGACATAAGAACATAGCGCTTCAGAGCTATTGTATTGTGTGGACAGTTAACAAATTGTTTTTAAACTAGCCAAATATTGACGAAGTACTTAAAATACACGGCCGTGTAGTTTTCAAGTATCAAGCCTGATTAATGCACATATAGAAAGTTTAAGTAACAGCATATTTTAGCCATGCTTCCTGAGGTCATTCATAGGAATTGTACACAGTTCGGTTTGCAGTCGCCGCCTGCCCGCCGTGACAATTCCTAACCTACATCATGCAGAACAAACCCTTCTATCGCGAAACTAACAAAGTCACTAGAATCAGTAAATTATCGTCCACGACTAGTTTCAGCTCATTAGCTATTAATGAAACGCTGCCCAAACTCCGCGCGCTGAGCTCTCGGCTCAATAGCATACCTAAAACTTGGTATCAAACAAAATAAAGATTTATATTGCGTGGGATTAATTTCTCTTAAGAACTTGAAGTTGGGCTCTCTTTAGCAGATTCATCGCCTGTACTTATTAGGTGTCACTTGGACGGCGACCGTCAGCGGCTCTGCCCTTTGCATCCGCAGGCGAGAGACATGAGAAAAGCAAGCCTCCACTCGAGTCCTCCTACCCGAACACCTCCGAGAACCTCAAAGATGCCAACACTAATCGCACTAGCGCTAGCCTCTGTTTTCCATTGTGGCTGCGAATAAATAAGCAAATAAGGAATCATAACTCTCGTGGCGAATGCGATACTTTTGCGAGAGCCGCCTCTTGCCGGCGACGTGACACAAATATCCGACCGAATTCATGAAGCAGGCAAAAGAAGTCTAATATAATTTTTTTCCGTTTCACTCTCCGCTCCCCGGCCCAAGCGAGGAGACTCAGCGAAGACTCTCCAAGGCGCACGGGGCCCACGAATTCAATTCGATTTGATTGGGAAATCGTAAAGTCAGCAGCTTTAGCGGGAACTTGTCGCAGAAGCTAGCAAGGTTCATGAATGAACGTAAAGGAAAATGAAAGATGTTTGGCGCCAGCTTCACTGTCCACTCGCAGTGCCTCTGGCGCATGCTGAGAGCCAGCTTTGCGAGGGTTGTGAGCGACAGACGCGTCTCTCGAAACTGCTCATTTCGTTGAAAGCTTTCGTTCTAAACAACAAAAAGTAAATCGCTTTGGATTTAGTCAAAGTTCTAAATTTCAGAAAATTGTAAAAATTTCGGAAGCCGAGAGAGCTTTCAACAAAAATATTATTATAATTCAGTCGAGCGAACCTTCCTCTCCAACATAAAAAGAGAATTTTTATAAAAATCAGTTCGGTTAGACTGTTAGAATGTTTAAAAAGGATCCGGGAGGACCTTATTATTCCTCATGCGGAGGTTCATTGGCCGAAACTTAAGTATATACGGGCCGAGAGAGGGCGAGACAGCTTTCTTTTCGTCTGCTTTTTTAAGCTTGTCGCGTGAGATTGCGTCTCATAAGCGGATACTCTTCACACTTAGTGCTGCATTAACAATTTGATAACACGTAAACACAATGTGGTTGATGCTAAATCACCAAAAATTGCCGTAAATAACAAGCTCAGATGAGGGTGACGATTACAAAAACTCGTCAGTGCGCTCTATGCAATGGCGGGCGCACGCCGCACAAGCGCTGCTCAGCGCCGCGCGGCGCTCAACGCCTCACAGAGACCCAGCCCTTGTGCAAACTATTTGCCGAGTGGAGTTTGTGTCATCTCGTGTGGGTTCCTTAAAAGCTTTTCAAATTGTTCTCGACGGCCCGTGCTTACGCTTAACGCAATTACCCGCAGATACACGCCGCCCTTCACCGCACCGATTTCAGTTATGAAAAGCTGTTATGGCAACGAAGCGGCGGCTGTGAGAGTGCTAAAAGCTCGAATAATTCTCCCTTAATAGCTCCTTGGTGATAAATTAATTTAATCCGAAAGCGAGGAAAAACTCCGTTCAAACGAGCCCTGACATTAATATTTCCAAAGCGTGCATCTATTCCTTCTCTCAACTTAAGTAGAGAAATAAAAAGGCTTTCGTCACTTCGCGCAGGACCGGGAGTCTGCTTCGAAAATTTCAGGACACAACGTGTCTCGGTGAATATTTTATTATACAGCGTGCGATGACAAGTCATGCAGATGATAGGAGACGAATGCTCATACGAGCACATAGAGGGCACGAGCACGCGAGTCTTCCACCGCTCGCGTCTGAGCTCCTCCTACGACTCGCGCCGAGCCAGGGCTGCGCTTCTTCTTGCAAGCGAAAGCGGCGCAGTCATCGCATAGACATCGGCCCTTGTAAGTTTCCAAATGCAACGCAAGCTCTCGCCGGATAGGGGTAGATCGACGTACGCGACAAATACAGTTCCTAATTGCTAATGAAACATCACAAGTGCGACTTTCGCGGCAGCCTCACCAGGACGAGGATTAAGCTCGCGACGCGACCGAGAGGAATCATTGCCTAGCAAGCACATAATGCGTCTCATGTTTTGCGTCTTTTTCCAATATAATTTTAAGTGATTTCAAGGAAAATCTGTTTTTTCACATGTTTCGACACGCCATGTTTCTCTTGGAGCTCATTCGACGCTGTGTCGCTGGGTCGCCACAACTCTCTTTGCTCTTTGGAGAGTGCATCTCCGCGGTGCCAAATTGTCCACGCAACGGCACAACAGCCTGTTAATTATAGTGATTCAAAATAACGGCTAGAAACGAGCGCCTGCGCTCCTCGTAGCAGACTGCATATTTAAATCTTGTTCGCCTGTTCGCTGGTGCTGCAACCTGTGCTTTGCATGCAATATTCATTTTAGTAGCGCCATACAATTCATGCAGTCGAAAAGAGTTCATTAAACTTTAGTTCAGCGGACGACTTGCTTAACACAAATTGTGGATTTTCTCGCTTAACGTCCGAATCATCGTGCTCACCGTGTGGCGCCGCTTGACGCGGGCTGCATTGAACCATAGAGCGGTGATTGAGTGGCAGCTGACAGGTCGGCGGGTGAAGTCACAGATCCAATATAGACAGCCGACTTCGGCTGACGCCAATTGAACGGCGCTCGTTAGCCCCGGGGGAGAGGGTGGTGCTGTTTCCCCTTTTCGAGTCTGATTTGAAATTCAAAAGTATGCCGCGGCTGATACGGATTCAAAGCGTCCTTTGAATGGCTCTTGTTTGTGTCGGCGGCATTATCGTTTCGCTTTGTGCTCGTTGTCTCCCGACCGGTCTCGTTCCACGAGGGTTCTCATTGCACTCTCTCCGCGGGCTGTCGTGCAACTCGAAGGGTGTGACCTGCAGCGTCTCCGCGAAGGACTCGACACCGTCGTGGGGGTCGACGCCGACTTTGGCAACTATCAGCTGCGATCTCACAAACATTCCACTCACGCGACCACTACTCTCTCTCACGCTATTGACTGGACGAAAATGGGTGCGACGTTCCCCTCCTGAACGGCCTTTCGTGCTCTAATTTTTATTCTTCATTTTAGTTATTTAGGTTTGGTTCGAAAAAGTTTCTCCTTTGAGGGCAGTTTTGTGTGACGGTAAACAAAGAAGCACGAGTGCCTAAGCTGCAAAGAATGCGAAGCCTTTTCGAAGAGCTGGCGTTCGGAAGCGCTTCGCGGCATTTTCAGCATCGTGGTCTACAACAGTTTGCAACCGTTCTTGCGCATTCTCTTATACAATGTGATTTCTCGGCGTATTGTCAATATTTCAAGCGGGCTGTATAGCGAGCCTAGTTTCGTTTCGCAAAGCCACTTAATCAGTTGCAGTAACGAAAAATCCATGAATCCTTCGATTTTATTTATTCACGCAGCAGACAAAGCGTTTTCATTTCGCAATTAAAATATGCAGTTGATTCTAGAAAGAAATACAGTTTTGAAAGACAATATTTCGGTCACAAACCCGTATTGCGTATAGCATTCAATAGGTAAAGCTTCGAAGTTACGCTTCGGAAAAAGCGAGCTGTTCACCCGTCGCCGCGAGGGTTGCCGCTCGCAACTGTTATTTCCTTCCTATTATAGATGGGTAGCCAAACCACGATTGGAAAGGACACGAACTATGTCTCAGACGCACGGAAGAAGTAGGAAAAAAAGAAGGAGGAAGGTGGCCGACGTAAGAGGGCAGCTCGCGATGCGTCTCGCGAAGACGTGCTTATACGGCCTAGCTTTACTCATCTTCACGCCGCGTGGTTGCGCTGGTGTTGTCGAGTTTTTCTTTCCTCTTTTGTTTACTTTTTCAAAAGAAGAGTTTATATTTGAATTATGATTGCTATTTGAATAGAGTTGTGTTAATAATCACCGCAAGCTTTAGTGTTTCGCCTTGCCGAGCGCGGACAGCCCTGCCGCCGCGGAGTTGCGGCATCCCTCTGGCCCGGTAGCCGACGCGACACCCCTAAAGTTCACCATTTTCGCGGACGTGGCTGCTCAGAGATTTATTTTAAAACAAATTTGACTTAGTCCCAGCAAAATATGCACTTTGTATACAAAATCGTATGCCATTTTTATTTTTGAATCCCTGTGACTTCTCCTCGTTTATAATTCGTCTTGGCAGTTCCTTCTCGCGAGGAGCCTGTGCAGATCCCGTCGGTAGCACGTTTGCTAATCAATTTAGAAGAAGCTATTTATAGAAAAACAATTAATGTAAATGATGTGTGGCGTGGTCATCGCCTCCACTGAAAAGTGGGCGGAGGGGAAGGCGAGACCGGCGGGGTGAGGGAGGTGAGTGGGAAGGGGGTGTTGGCCGTGGAAGAGTTGTTCCAAAACAAATCCTTCTGAGTGCAAGCAAATGGATTCGACTGAGTTTATTTACTTTACGATTTACAATTGAATCGAACCAGTTTATTTGTCAATGATAAGTGTTAAAATTGGATGGTTTTGGAACTGCGTGGAAGACGTAAGCTAGGCTGTCCGCTCCATCGACAGTGGCTGGCTGTTCCATTCAAGAGAAGTACTGCTTAAAGCTTTTCTAACAACGAGCAGGAAATTGCAGACTTTTCATAAGGGTGTTGAAGAAGCATAAGTGTGTGTGCATATGAACTGTGCCGTTCGTCGAACCGTTGCTCACATGACTCCTACGTGGCATAAGTCTGATGATGTGATTAAACGTGACGAGTAAAATGAAAAAGAGTGAGACACGGTACAAAGGTTTGAAAATAACAGCAGAGGTTCTTATCAAGCGCACGAGCCACGTAGCAAAGAGAGGCACACGCCGCAGCACACGCACAACTTTTGAAAATTTTTGAAACACGCACAATTTTTGTAGAACAACTTTTTTCATAGAGACGACCGCCGAAGCTCGCGCTTACAGACGCCCAGCGAAACGAGAGGATGCCTTGATTAGCGGGACCGAAGCGAGGTGGCCGAATTCAGGGTGGACAGCGGAATGAAAGCCGAAATGAAGCAGGAACGAATTTATCGCCATCCGCCTGTCGGCCGCTATTGCGTCGCCGATTTATCGCATCTAATCATTGGCCATCTCGCTGCGTCCACGGAGAGCGAGGGCGAGGCCTTCAAGCGTGTTCTACAACTGCCCAAAGTCGTGGTGAACATCTGCTTTCACGTCATTGTATATGTACAATTTTACGCTAAGTTTATTATATTACATTGCCTCACAGGTATTTGGTCTATCTAAATTAACTGTGCGGCGCGTAGCAAGTTTCATCCATAGAGAAAACACAAAAAATGTTATTCGAATGAGACTGACCTAAAAAAATTAACAATCGCCGGTCGAGTCGGCAAGTGCCGCCGGCCAGCCTCGCGCGACGCTCGCAACCTGTTGCCCCTGCACCCTGGAAGACAACTTGGCTTTAGTACTTCCGGCGCAAGTGATTTAGAGATTCAATGGCATTTTAATTGTTCACGAACCAGACTATTATAATTTAAATACTTAAAAGCAAAGTGCATCTGAAATGTCTTATATATGGTTGCTAGGTAAGGTTACGTGAAGGTGCTGTTATTCTAAATCCGGTTCTTTTTTCTGTGATTCTAATTATCCGGAGTATTTGCGCACACCTTCATTAGAACATTCCAAGATGCTCTGACTCCTCGCCATTGCATGAAGCCCTCTGGGGGACGCCTCTACGTTATACCAGTGAAATTGAACAGGCCGCCCGCCCAGCTAATGGGACACGAAAAACGAATTGAAACGGGCACGGAGTGACAGAGGAGTGGTTGAGTGAAGTAGCGACGAAGTTGGGGAACGATTGCGCCACAACAACAAAACAACAATATCAATGAAACATCATTTGCATATCGAAGTTGATTTGCCGGCAACGCCTCCCTGAGAGTCGGTTCCGCGGGCGGGCCAAGCCAGCGCCGCCGACGATCAGCTTGAGCTAGCACACTTCGTGTTACAGGTGTGGTTGTTTTCATTGGAACCTTGCTATGGAATCACGCACTAATTGGGCCAGCTCGTTCGATGTGATTCTACGGGATTATAGAATACTCGGCGTGAAATGGTAGTTTTACGTGAAACGGTGCTTCTACTGTGTTTCGTCAGCGAAACACCTGAGTGAGTCAGGGTTTCAGAGGATTTTAAAAAATACTGTTAAAGCGGCGTAAAAAGCCTTCTATATAATTAATGTGCAGACTACGGCATGATAGTCCATGGGTGGTTCTCGAACTATATACGTTTTCTGGAGAGATTACAAGCGTCAAAATAGAAGTCGTGGAGCAAGCGGGAGACCTCATGACTTGCGCCGGCAGCTGTCGCTGGGAAGAGAGGCGAACAAAGTTGAGCCGAGTCCAGGCAAAAGCTCCGCATCGGCATTTGAGGATGGCTTCATCTGCTCGGAGATGATAGTTTGCTTGCGACGCGCATCCCACGCCCGTTGCTGTTCACTAAATGTTTTCATTAGCATTCCCCACTTGTTACTGAAAGTGTCTTCATAGAGTAGGTAGTCATGGAATGGCGTTGTGGCCGGGCGGTAAGTCGTCTTTGAGTCAGCGACGACGGCCGCTGCTCGGCGAAAATCCTTGGTGATACATTAGTGATGGAGAAACGAAGTCAGAAATGGTACATTAGAAGTAAATTAACGTTAAAAGCTTTCTCTAATAACATTGAGAGCTAAATATTTGCTTCATTTAACAAAGGAACCCAAAAATAAGCCACTGCCTTCAACCCCGACATCAATTATTATACTGTGCCGTATTTACTAGTTGCTACTTTGCTAATATCATCTATTATATTTCCAAGTTGTAGAAAAAATTTCGGTCCCATGGAGCCGCCTCTTAAACTTCCGATTGTGTCCACTGCGCACTGCGGGATCAAAGCAGTCCGTGCTTAGGGTCAAATAAGTACAGCATGCTTGAGCAAACATGTCTCTGTTAGTAGGAACGGCAGAGTAATGAATGCGAACTCGCTCCGTCTCTGCGTATCTCTGCTTCGGGTGTTGAGAGCGCTGGAAACGCAGAGGGTTCGCCTCAGAAATTACGACGCAAAACAATAAATATTTGCAAGTAACACCAAATCAATACTTGGCCGTGGTTTTATAGAGTATTTGTGTTTGTAGCAGACGCTGGCTTCACGGCTCACGTTTCGCTTCGAGCTTCATCACTTACGTTCCATTGCGAGAACTGATGTTAGAAACGCTGTCGACACCAGAGCCAACTCTTAAATCTAGAGATTGTCAGCAAGAGGAACAGGCTGGAACATTTGCTAGTCGAGAGCTAGTAGAGTTGGCAAAACTATAATTGCGGGGTGGTTCACACAATGTTCTCTATTTGTAATAAAATTGCACCACTGGCAAATGTAAAGTGCGCGCAGCCCATTCTATCCCATTTCTCTACTGTGCCGGCGACCCTCCCGAATAAAAACTTGTAAATAGAACTATTAACCCTGCCCCGATACCCGAACGAGTAAAATGCCTGAACTTGTTTAATTAAATAAGATTCCCTGTGATATGCTGCGCTATAATAGACCCTTTCCGCACATTTGCGAGTGTAGTCAATAGACACCCACTGCGTCCCACTCTGCGTCTTCCGGTAAGCGGTATCCACTCGAGAACCTTTCTTCCCCATCGGTTGTCGGTTGTCGGTTTGTCCAGCGATGTGGCCAGCCCATTGCCACTTCAACTTATTAATACTGCGGGCAATGTCGGTTACTTTGGTTCGGCTGCAGATAATTTCATTTCTGATTTTATCTCGCAGCGAGACTCCGAGCATTGCCGTCTCCACAGCTCGCTGAGTGACTCTGAGTTTCTCCATCGGACCCATCGGACCACGTTTTTTGAGGGTGGGCAGCAGCGCTCTTCCGAGTACTTCAGATGTTCTCCGATCACAATATCCCCCCGTGAATGCACAGGTGGTTCATTTCATAGTAATTATGGCTACTCGATACGAATGAAATAGGAAAAGGGACAAGGTTAGGCTTAATCGGCGCATATCTCTGAGGGCGGAGCAAGACGTCGTGGACTCAACGACGGTAGTCTTGCAAGGGATGGCACAAGATAGGCGCAGCGATGAAGGGCAATTGAAGGTGGCTCTTCGAATTAGCTTCATTGAAAACTTAAATATTCTTACCTTGTAAAGTGCAATTTTAAACCTTTCAGAATTAAACTATTATTTTTATCCAATGGATTTGCTAAGTTTTATGTATCTTAAGAATAATGAGACCATAAAAAAAATTATAAATATTACACAATTATAAATTAATTTAACATAGTTAAATTCTTTCTATGAAATGATATAAAAGTTTATTAATATTTTGGTATAAAGAATAATATTTTTATTTGTATGTGTAGTGTGTGTATGTGTGAAATACCATGAAACAATTCTTGTCTTTGGTTAGGAGTTATTATGAATTGATTATTTATTTATCTTAGCTTATATGTCCAGCAGTGGACATGAATAGGCTGTTGATGACGATGATGATATGAACTAAGCACTTTATGCATTTTGCACGAGATTTCCCTTTTCATCCAACCATTGTGCACCTAGTCTCAGTTCCATAGCCAAGGGCCTTTGTGGCAATAGAAATTTTATCTTGTAGCACGAAACCACTTTACTACAGTTACACTTCGTCTTTTCTACATACTTCGTTAAAAAACCTCTAGGCATCTTATTTGTTTCCTTGTCACTTAAAAATAATAGATTAACAAATTTGTTAAAAGAAACTGTGTCTGCGGCATTTTTTTGGATTTGTATGAAAATATATTTAAATGGCATGATGAAAAATAATTGGTAAAATAAAGGTCATGACGCTGGCTTTTTTCGATTCTCTTTGCAAGAAATACAAACAACTATAAAGACTATGGTGCCAACTTTTTTGCGATATTACAGTCTAGTTCTGGAGAGGAGGTCTGGAGGACAAGGGAGAAAATCTGTTAACAACGAAAAAAAACTCAGTTGAGCTCTGATGGAAACAATTGAGCACAAATATAAAAATCAAGATTACCAAAGGTGATAAAATACACAAATTTTATGTTCCACATGACCTATTGACTATTAGACATGCGTTTCCCGAGGATTAATTGCATTGTGTATATTTTTCGAATGAAACAATTAGCTCACCTGTACAGTTCTAATGAGACACGGGCACTGCTCAAAACCTGTTGAAAAAAGATAGAATATGCTTGGAGATTCAGTCAAAATTAAAAACTAAATTGAGTAGTATCTAATTTAAAATATGATTTTAACCGTTTTCAATCAGAAAGCTTGAGAGATTCATATTTATTGCTAACATTATATTTTAAGTCTACAATTGTGAACGCCACGTCTGAAAGTGTTAAGTTAAAACTGATTTATTAAGAAATCCTCAAAAGACGAGAGATGTGTCAAAGCTTTTTCAGCGGCTCGCTCAGGCTCGCATCCTCGAAAGGCTTCAACGTGAGCTGAAAGTGTTTACAGATTTCATTTGAATGCAAATTGTATTAAATAATGTACTGTAATATAATATATATGTAATACCATTTATTTTAAACAACGTTCTCACTTGTTAATTTAACCGCGGGTTTCTTTTAAAATCATATTCTTTCACTAACAAGTGTTGCCACTAGCTGGACCGTCTCGGCTTCGCGCGAAACAAGCGCTAGTCCTTCGGAACGCGTCCCGTGCGCTTGAGAGCCGTTGACAATTAATATTTGGCGACAATATTGGCCTCTTCCAGATTAGTGCATCGGATTTGGGGCAATTGCAGCGGAGCGCGGCTCGCAAGGGCTGCTTCCTGAGAGGCACCATGAGCGCCCCCAGTCGGGATAAGTCGTACCTACTGCTATGGTGGACAGCATCGTTCGACATAAAATTCCTCAAATGGCTACAATTTAGTATTTCCGTTTCTACGTCCTAGCTCTTGAAACAAGTATAACTGTTCATTAAACGAATAGAAATCGATAGAGCAAAGAAGCTTCAATGGTTTTCTCCGCCCCGCTCCGCCTCCGGAGTGTACTTCCGGCGAGTGGCACCTTGGCTCCGGCCACAAAAATTGTTATTCCACACAAGATTGGAGACAGGCCAATTTGCTCCGTAACGAAGAGAACTCCGTGTGAGTCCCAATGTCTTATATTTAGTTGAGGACGCCGATATTTCTTATTCTTTGCTTCAGCGTGACCGGCCTCCTTTGGGGGTTTGAATAAAGCATAACGAGCCCATAAAACGCTACTATACAATATTAGTATCAAAATGTAATTCTCGTGGATCCAATTGATCGATGGCATTCCCTCAGCATACTTTGTACGCATTGGAGCTGCCTACTAGAAGCACAAGAGCGGTATAAAAAGAGGCTATAAAGGATGAATTACTCCGTATGAATTGCATTGATCGTCCCCCGTACAATGTTATGCCGATCGCACACAAATAAGGAAGCCAAGAGGTCGCCGCCGCCGCCTCAAGCCTTGGTTCGCTAGTTGTCGGCCTATTGTTGCGAATAGATTCTACGCGTTTGCCGCTCCAACGCATCCCGCCAAATAGACTCCAATTGTATTAGCTGACAGTCTGCATATTCAGATGCTCGTGTTTTTGGAGTAACGGAATCGCCATTTAACTGATACAAATCAGTGCAACTCCATACTAAAATTGCTATTTTTTTATTCTATAGCAGACAAGGGTGCAGGTGGGTCTTCTATACGGTATAAGCCACAATCGGCGCCTTGGTTGTGTTGCCGAGTTTATACAGCGTTTAAGCGGCATTTCAAAGATCCTACGATATCCTCAGTCTCTCTGCGACACACAGTACAAGTACCGTTTCACGCTGAATATCCTGTGAGCCCATGGTATCATCCGGAAGAGCCGGCCCAATTTGTGCGTCAGCATATGCTTCAGCATGGCTCTCCCACCGGGAAATAATTATGACAAACAGGACAATTCATTATTTTTGAACTTATTTGTTTACGAACTAATAATAATATGTGCATTGTATTAGCATTGGAAAAAATGGAAGCAAAGTCGCAGAAGCGTCACATTCTCCGCTCATAAATAGCCGGCGTTGTCGCTTGTTAGGGAGCGGAATAAAGAAGCGTCACCGCTAAGGGGCAGTCGGCCGCGAGCCTCAGGCAATAATACGGGCTCCGATGACAGCCCGAGACCAACAGAATACGAAATAGTTCTCTCTTATTGCGCTACAAATCTCAGTACTCGGATGGAGACATGTGGATTCGTTGACATCGAGTGGCAGCGTTGATGGCAGCTTCATCAACGCGAACTTAGAATCGCCTTGAAGCGCACTTTCTGATTAATACAGTTTCAGGGACCTACATGCGCTGCTCTTGTCGTCGTGGTCGATGACTGCTTTTTTGAAATGTTTTAAAGTTGGTTTGCTTTGCAGCACAAGACAATATCTTCGAGTTAAAGAGAAAAAAAACACGAAAGTTCAGGTGCTTACGACGCTGCTCTCCGGAGAATTTATTGTGTGTGATTTGTAACAGTCGGTGCTCGGGCACCGTTCCACAAATTTAGCGAAACAAAAAGCGATTTTGGTGTGAAAGAAACTTATAATAAACTATAAGACTCGGCAGACGTCGTTCTGCCCGCATCATTACCCACCGAGTCTGAGTTACGTGTTTCTATGAAATATTGTCATATTTGCACAATACAATTATAAACTGTTATCTATGCGTTTTCTGATTATAAGCAATATTACAAAGTTTGACTAAAATACGTTCTGTATTTTCGCGTGAAGGAATAAAAAACATACACCGGAACAAACTTTCGTGTTCATTACACAAATAAGTAAAAAGCATGAATAATTTCACTGCATTGTCGTCACTATAATTTGAATTTGATTCACACTTCGGTCTATGTAGCACGTGGTTGGCTATGCTAACATCAAAAATAAAAAAAAGTAGAAATAATTGAATTTCACGCTATTTAGTTTTCTACAAAATAAATTTAATTTATACTTCAGCCTCAATAACACGTGGTAATCATACTATTGAATTGTAACTTATATGACACGGCTGTCGGTTTGCCATGGAAGTGCCATCTATTGATTACTTATTAAATGCAGACGAAAAGTATCGACATCAGTTAGAATCTTTTGAAGTTAACAGATAATTGTGACTGTCAATTAATTAAAGACAAATAATTTGCAATAAAATAAAATTGCGACTAAAATTAAAGATCTAAGCTATCCTATCTCTCAAGTTGGACGAAGCTGCATATTTCGTTCAAATTTGAACGAAATCTGTTAAGCGGTTTAGGAGTCCATAGCGGACAAACATCTTGACAGAAGATTTACATATGTAAAAAAATAAATTCTTTAATAGCGTCGGTAAAAGCGTAATTATCGAAGATGTTAAAAGAAGATAGGGATAAGAAAGCAATACGTGACATTCTATAGTCAGCCTGATACGTGGCATAGCACTTGATGTTACACGTCTGCCATAGGCATTTAGTTGTATCATAGCAAATTTATAAGACGTATTACTTCCGCTATAAACAAATATTCCGGATTCAAGGCGTGTCTTAAGCAAGTTAAAACAATTAACGTCTAGCTGATATGACGTGAAGTATTCAAAATGGCTGCCGAACGGCTGCCTTCCACATGAGAAACTATGTTGTGCCCTAATCATAATTGGCCATAATTAATGTATATAGTTCACGAGTCGCAACCGCAAGCCTCTATTTGCTGTCTAATTAAGTGGCGACTCTGCGAGGGCGCCCCACCGCGCCCACCCGCAAGCCCATCACACGTCGCTCTTCTGCTAAAGATGCAGCTAAGCCGCTCGTACCAACCACCAAAGCAGACGACGCGAATGAGGCCATGTCTACGAGTGCAATGGATATCGGCAGCGACTGGGCGGAGGGTGTGCTCCATTAGTATCGGTTCGCCTCTCCGCGGTAGTAATTTCTGCAGATTCAATTACATTCAAGATTCAGTTTAATTTCCCGAATGGATTATGCTAATATTGGGTTTGGAGTGATTCTCATTATCATTAGTGGATATTCAATTACGAGTCTGGCAGTGGGGCTGGCTGGCCGACGTGTGCCAGCGTGTGCCAACGTTTGCCGGGGAGCCAAGGCGCGGCCTGGCGCAGCGCCAACCCGTGCGATACGTTTTGCTACTGAAACCTCGCATGAGCACCGATTATTGTTAATTTAATTGATACTTAGCCGTCTCCATTCCTCCGCCCCCGACCGCTCGCATGGAAATGGCGCCAGTCGCTGAGTGTGCAAGAGGCAGCAAGCGAGGCATTGCTGCCCACGACTTTGATAATGCGCGCGAGAAGAGAAGGCAAACTCGTTAGAATTAATCAGAGCGCGCTCGTAAGGTGACCTTCATCCGTGCCAACACATTGAAGACAATAGAGGTCGCAGGAAAACACCTTTTGTGTTGTGAAAAGGGAATTTCAAAGAATTAAACACGTGCTGGCGGATAATTAAAACGGAATTCGTAAGCGAGGCGTCATTACGCGAGCGTCGACGAGGCGCACCGTGCGGGGCCGCGCGCAGGGTTGCCTCCAACGCCGCCAAAC
Source organism: Delias oraia (assembly GCA_018230265.1). Taxonomy (NCBI): domain Eukaryota; kingdom Metazoa; phylum Arthropoda; class Insecta; order Lepidoptera; family Pieridae; genus Delias; species Delias oraia. The sequence continues at coordinate 34,803 of DWCF01000451.1, forward strand.
GCTCTTCAACCGCTCAGTGCGTGGTTCGCCTTTTGTGCCTGACCAATGTGTACTAATTATTTCATTTTAATTTTTATCGCCACATGCTCATGAGTGATCAGTAAGCGATCCATGAAACGTCCGTTTGAGGGTTGGAAGCAAGCATGGACCTAAGGGTTGCAAGCTCGACTTTGGTCTATCTTGCAATTGCTTCAAAATAAATAATAATGAGTGCCCAGCCTCAAGCTTGAGGTAGAGAGGGACGAGAATGGAAGAGAGGTCTGTCAGCCCTGTCGAGAGAGCGTCCCTTTGATGGCGGGCTTCGATCAAGCAATTTTCCGGCCACAAATTCACAATCAATCGGTGACAATGGCCTACGGCGGTACGTTTTTCATTTCGAGAACCCTAATAAATGTTCAAACGCTCATTGAACTCGACAAATCAACGAAATTACGCCTCCCCTCTCGGCCCTCCGTCTCTCGAAATGCTTTCGGCCACGCCGAGCACCGGACGCTCTGGTCTTACGTCAGCCTGTTTCATTTATAGCCCCGTCTAAAGTCTAAGGGCATCGGATCTTCCGCCGCCCCATGGGCCACCGATGGCCTGTGCTGCCATTACAGGCCACACTCGTTTGTTGAGGTATTTCATTGCCTAACAACCTAACAACCTAAAAGTAGTGAGAGAAAGCGCGTTGACAACGCGTCAACATACCTTTCAACATTAGAGTTGGCTTTGCTTTGCTTTCCTACCTCGAGAGCTTTGAAATTAATGAGTGTTCAAAAAAGCCTAATGCTTTGAGGACGGTGCCGAAATATAATTTCCGCCATTTGAGGTATCACAGCACGGAATAGACTTGGTGGAAATCCATGGTCATCAAACGTTGAGTTGGACGCGAAGAGAGAACCGATGAGGTCAGCTTTTTACTCAGCAGTGTGTACCAGCGAGTCATCCCCCCATGCATCGAAGGAAAAGTAGGCTGACAGAAGTTCCCTTGCATGCCCTGCGCAAGACACTAGAAAGCTAGTGACCCGGATAGCAGTCCAGTCAATTTCTTGCAAATTCTGCCTATGTACTCGGACTTTGCCTTAGAAATAGCTGTTTTGAAGGATCTGGAGACCGAATTGTAGTGTTTCTTAAGTTCGTTGCCAATGTCGGCACGCGAAGCGGCTGCTAGTGCTCAAGCCTTGAAGCGTTCACGCTTGAGGCGCAAAGACGCCTTGCATGAGTTCCCAAACCAAGGACTCGACCTGCCTCTAATGGGAATCATAGAGAATGGAACAAAGAGTTTCATGCTCTGCCGAATAACATCGGTGACAGCATCAGGCCCTGCCTCCAAAAAACACAACGGCTCTCAGGGGTAAGATGCGAAAAAAGAACGCATCCCACCCCAGCCAGCTGACCTGTAGTGCCAAACGTGACGAAAGCCTTTAAAGCTAGGTCATGGGGGACGTGCAGATGGCATTGAACTCCAAATCACACAGTGGTCGGAAGAGCCCCAAGGAGCGTCGACAAACACCTGGTGTCCATCCGGGTGAGAGGTAAGTAGAAGATCCAACAGGGAAGGCCTATGATCATCAACGTCTGGGATTCGGGTAACCAACGGAAGCAGTTGGGTCAAGTTGTATGCCAAGGCAAAGTTGTGAAAGTACCTACCGGCATAATCAGTGCTGTCTGAGCCAAGCCATTCGGCGTGGTGGGCGTGATAATCGCCAAGCAGCACGACTTCTGCGGTAGGTCCTCTCGAGTAGGGATTCTGTAGCCGTTTGGATGTGCTCGATGAGTCGGTCGGTTTCCGAGTTGCCGCTATAGGATCTATATAGGCAGGCATAGAATCGCGGATGGTCATCGCAGTCTACGCGTAGCAAAGCGTGGATAGGTCCGGCCTTCAAGCATCCAGAGGCGATAAGCACAGATTCTATCTCTGACATGCACACAGACCCCAGCTCTCGGAACGAAACGGTGCTCCAGAGTATAGCAGGGTATGACAGGTGTGAGGTACCATCAGGAGTGGCAATCTATGTCTCGGTGAGGTGAGGGAGAGTAAGGCCGGTTTCGCAGTTACCAAGAACTGGTGGACCACGTTCAAATTACTGTTAAGCACCCTGACATTTATAAAAGCTACTGATATTGATGCAGGGAGCCTATAATATTCCACCGGCCTAGATCGACTACCCTCAGACAGAAAACCAAGAGCAAAATTGCCTCCCCTCCTCCCTGAATACGATGGGCATCCTGGGCATCAACCATCGGGCGAAGAAGATCCCGGTTGTGGATGCCCAGAGAGAGATTCTCCACTGCAGAAGCTAGTGGTACCCCCCTGTGGTACGAGAATTGTATTTTGCGTCTTCATGCTCCGTTGGACGATGGTTAGATGGGCAACTGGAAGGAGAGGGAGGGAACAGGGTTTAAAAGGAGGAGGAGGGGAGAATTGGGCTTCCGGGGCTCCCACTCACTGTACGAAACGCGAGAACCAGATGCAAAGCAAATGGCTTCACTTCACGCTGGTATTCTGTGAGGGAGTGGTTTCACACCGGACGTACCAGCCCATTTAGCTGTAGCCCTAACCTCTAACAGTAAAAGACAGTAACAAGGACAAAATGTTATATTTCGCCTTTTTAAATTTTTGAATTGATAAACCAATGAACTCCACAAATTATTAAACAAAACTTAGTTGAAATATGTTGGCCATTTCGTCGCGACGATTAACCGTTCCGCCACCTTCTCTTGCTCGCGAATTCTTCACTTCACAGCCTCCAGAGTGCTGAGAAGCCAAATGGGTGAGGCGACTGTGGCTCGCTAAAAACCATTTGGTGAAGGTAAGCGAGTCACGTGGCTTTTGATGTGTGAAAGGTCATGTCCACCTATGTGGCGGACTTCGAATAGCACAGCACGGCTAAGTTTTAGTTGAGGTGAACAAGCCGTAAAGGACATTGACAGCCTTCAATGCAGCTTTCCTTTTAATTGTGCTGGAACGCGTTCTTGTTGATCTATTTTTATTTTCGTGGCGCGGACATACCTAACTATAGTCTATCACAATCCAACAAAGTAACGCCGCTCAAGGGGCGTGCTCCGCAAGGTCTCCAAACGAACGTCGACGAGCCACAAGGAGCAGAGTTCAGTGTAAGTTGTCGGGAATATTTCACTCCGGGCGAGTGCCGACTAATTTTCGAGATTCTTATTAAGTTTTCAACGAGTTCGGGAGTTCGTTGCCGACATATGGTGTAGCGGTGGCGCGCCCTTGCTGAGTCACGCTCTCGACCGCCGCTAGAAAGAGGCCTCGCCCATACTTCCCGTTGCCCGGAGAGTCGTTGGTTGTTCATGTTTAATGTGCATCGAACAGTAACTAGAATAATTTGAAACGAAATTCTTATTAAATTAGAAAGTGAAATACAAATCGCCATTTTAATTGTCTAACTTCTACGTAACGAACATCCAAATCTACTTATATAAGTTCTTGGTTGACGGTTTCTTAAAAGATTTTATTAACAGATCTTATATAAAGACTTAGACAATAGTTCCACTTATTAGCTCGTAGGTGGTGCCACGTGTATACAATTAACATTATATTTTGATACATTTTAACATATACTTTGCTGCATTTCGGCGATACGGAATTCGCCAACTTGCTTTAAACGGCAATTGATGTGGGAAAGGTTAAATGCTATTAGGTGTCTTTTGATTGATACTGTGTCGGAACAAGTCATTTCTATAGTACGGGGTTAATCAGCATACTCAGCGAGCTATGGAGAGAACAATGCTTGGAGTCTTGTTGTGAGATAAAATCAGAAATGAGCTTATCCGCAGACGAACCAATCCGCCGTATTACTAAGTTGAAATTGCAATGGTCTGGCCATATCGCTCGACGAACCGACAGCCGATAGAGAAGAAAGGTTCTCGAGTAGCCGCCGCGTATTGGAAAACTCGAAGTGGGACGTCCCGCCACGCGATGGAAAGACTGAAAGAATGGAAGGTCGCGACCTTCCATTCTTTCAACCGCATCCGCTGGAATAGGTGTCCGCAATAGGTGTGAGCCTTTGGGGAAGGCGTATTTCCGGTAGTGGACTTAATTTGATGATGAATTTGATGATGATGTGGCTGATGATGATGAATCAACGTAACCCAGCGTAGTACACTCGTGAACTGTCTTTCTACTAGAGAGAGAGAGAGATTTATTGTCAGCGTGTCATGCTCCCGACACAAGAGACGGTGTCATACCGTTGACACGTCTCTGATGTGGCAAAGAGATGCTTTGAGATCCGCTATTAGAAATTGACGATTGTGATAGGGTAAAGGTTGGGCTTTTGTGGCGTGAGTAGGTCTTTGGTGGCAGGCGCGACGCAGTGAATCGCAAAGCCTACGTTTTCAATCGAGGGACTGTATTGTGCGAAAGGTTCGTCGGAGCGGGCAGATATCTCCACGGAGTCAGCCTCCTCAGGAGCGGTAATGCATCCGATCGTTAGGGGGCTCGAGAAAGAAAGCAAACAAAGCCTGAACGTACGTACACAACGATTGCGCACAATGGCGGGAACAATGTGGCGATAGACTCTATCGATCATCACAGTGGGTAAGCAGCGCGGCCGGCATTGTTATTCCGGCGACAGCTGAACTCAGTGCGACACCTCCACAAAGGAATGCTTGTGAATTCACTCGCAATCCTTATTTTATTGTAAATCTGTGACCGCACTGCCGAGCGACTAAGGCTTTTCGAGCGCGAGAACTTGTCTTCGTGGCTCAGCCGAGGCTTTTCGTGTGTCATCGGATATATAATATTGACCTTCTTACTATCCGGTCGACAGTCTTCTGTGCTGAACAAAGGCTACTACTCAACTCCGCTAAGACTGCGCATTTATCTTCATCTCTGATTATTATTATTACAGTTTCTCTCTTAGTATATCGCCCTAGGATATGCTACGACATTGTAGCGTGATGACTTACTTCATCGTAAATTATTTAAAATACACGCTTTCTTTTCAATTGGGTCCAGTGTGGCGCGGCACTGGGCCTTCGAGTGGGGAGCTAATAGAATCAAAAACATTGAGTTATTCCAAGGAACGGAAGGATGTAATTGCTGAATGGCCGAATTGGAATCTTAGTTTCTGATTGTTGGGTCGCGCCGCCGCCAATTTTGAGGAACTCCTCTTTTCAATTTCACTCATTAATTGCAATCGTGGTTTGCGAGTAATGAATGTTTGTGGAGACGCGTCACGCGGCGCTTTTCTCTGTCCCCCGTCGTGCCTTGTTCTGTCTGCCATGCGGCAGGCCCAGTCAGCCGCTAACTGACTCCAATAAGAGCGTCGCTGCACGTGTTTCTCATGAAACCAAATTAATACATTTTCCTCGTTCGAAATTAAAAAAGAAACGCAGAAAGACTTGTGATTTCATATAGACAAAGATATGGAAATGATTAATATGACGTTTTTAGAAAGTTTTCGCGTCCGGCGCTCTCCAAATCAATTATAATTTTTAATATTGCGAAATGTTTATTCACGAAGGACGCGTCGGCTCGGGCTCTCGCGTTCATTATCCAGCCTCGTGTAGGGCGAGGCACCTCCCTTTGTGCTCTTGAGCCTCCGTGCCTCTTGGTGCGTTTCACACACCGGCGACATGTGGCGTGAGAGGTCACTCCAAGCCGCTGATCAGAGCGTCGCTCAGGGCCAGGCGGGATGTGGAGGCGACGCGGTTCGCTGCGTATAATAACAATAACAACGAGGATAGACCGCCGAGGATCATATAATTAATTAGCAACAGCCTACCGCTTCGCTAATTGCTTGTAATATCTTCATTAATTGCCGTTGACGCCTGCGCGCCGCCCCTCCCCGCCGCCGAATGCGGCTCCGCAGATGCCTTTTCGGCGAAACAGCTGCTATCATTGCCACACCGAAGCAAGCCCTGCGCTCACTTAACGCGCCGTTATGATGGCTCTCATATTCCCGACTTTGCACTTGTAGCTCTCAAGCAGACGTACAGTCTAGTCCGTCTAATTCGAGACAAATAGCAGTGACGTTTAGCAGACAAGGGGCAGGCGCGTCTTTTGATGTGAGAAATAATAAGTTTGTGTTCACTTGTACACATTTTAACGAAATCCGTTTCGTGAGTGGCAAAATTGGTAGGTTCGTTTCTCGCTCCACTCATATAATTGAGTTGTCTGCTCAGTGGAATCGCCTCTGCGGCTCAATTAGAACTCAAAGATATACTGCAGGCCTCGTTGGGCCACTTACGGCGTTTGATTCATTTGAAGAGAGCGAAGAAAGACTTCGAGTGCTGTGTGTCGAGTTGTCGTTGTGGCCGTGAGGTGGGCTGCTGTGCCGCGACCTGGCTCAGTTCCGTCAGCGGCCACCTCTGGCGCTGGCCGTTGCTGAGCGGAGCTGCCAGCCCTTCGTCAAACTATTATTAAGCGCGAGTCGTGCCCAATTGTATCTGGCGTGCCTCTACGCGTATGCCTCATATCGGAAGTATTGTGTCGACAGGCTCACTGACTGCTCACATCGAATCGCCCGGCGATGGTCATCGCTCACTCACTGCAATCGAACGCTAGTGTGGAGTGCCCTTTCTCCCGCTCTGCCCCACCCCCACACCGGGTGGAGCTCAGCCAGGTGAGGACACTTGTCTCCGATTATCTCGAGTGCCAACAATTAAACTGGAATCGATTAGATTAGCAATTCTGGTCGATTGGCACACCTCTTGCATGCGACAGGCGGCCGACAGCTTTCGTTCCGTTCTCCGCGACCGCGGCCTCATTTCTTTTTCCGAACCCTCTTCCTTCTTCCGTTCCAGATCCAAATTGTCACGAAGGAAATTTCTCATTTAAAGTCACACACCATCAATGGACACCCCTACCACCACCGCATTGCCCACATTCGTATAAAATAATGGAAAAGTTTCATTGGTTTGACATGTCTAAGAACAAATGGCTTAAGAAATGGAATAGCAGCTGCCAAATGTATCAACGGCGAAGATAAGCTGCTCTTTGTCGCCGAAACGCGGCACGGCCAGCGAGGAAGAGGAGTAAACCTTCGGAGACGCATATGCCTTGTGCGTATTCAGGCAGCGTTCATCCGTTCTAGATTTGCGGAAACAACGTCAAGAATTGTCAGAGTATCTTAAAACGGAGCGATAAATGTTTCATCTTCCACAAGCCTGCAACGTAAGTCATATTTTGTTTCCTTTAAAATATGCAAATGCTACAAAGAGATTTCGCCAAAGTAAGCGCATTGGGAGCCGGGCTGCCGCTCTCATTTCCTTTTAGCTAATTGAATGTGTTCCGGAGGACAGCGGGGCTTAGCGCTTTGCCCTCTGCGGCCCGCTGCCGCTTTCTTCTTCATTTGTCCTCACCGATAACACCCGATACATGCAGCTCCATTTTCAGCTTACATCTCTCATTTAACGCGACGAAATGTCGCAGAGCCGCTGACGCTTTGGCGAAGCTAAAAAACAAAGAGTGCGCAATCAAGACGGCCAATGTTTGCAAGCAGCGTTCGTTATGCAAACGCTGGCTTCCTGACGAGCGACAAAAGCCACGCGGCGTTTTCGAACCATGGCTCGCACCCATCTGCACGAGCCACGCCGACTATAAAATGCCAACTTTGAGCCACCAATTGCCCCTGGTACACGTTTCATCGCGCTCCGACGGCCTTCTGGGGTTATCTCGTTCCGGAGCTGGGGAGACTGCCGACGTATTTGAGAGCTTTTTATTTAAATATATCTGGTGCAACTGGTGCTCTACGTCAGTTAAAAATGTAACGAAGCGAGTGACGAACGCCGTCGGGGAAACACGATGCGAATAGGCAAGGGAGAGGGCGGGGCAGGCGGTGGCGCAGAGGCCGCGATCAACGCGACAGTGTCAAACGCACGGCTCACACGATTCGTACGGATTGAATGCGAACTTCGTTGCTTTCGTTAGTCAACCCCAACGGAAGCGAACATTGAATTTAATGCTACCTACCACGTTTTACCATGTTTTTGTTTCTGTTTTCTTACGGACTAGAGGCTCACGCTGTGCGGGGCGTGAATGCTTCTAAGATTATCGGTCTGTTGGAGCAACCAGCTAATGCATTGTCAGTCTGCCGACGCTCCAACAGCAGAGCGCTGGACACTGCTGAAAGTGAAAGTCGGCGTGCTCTCCCGGTGCACGTGGACGTGACGAGCTCGTGCGCCGAGCGGGACATTGCAATAACTGTCTGCAATGAAAACAACAAGGCAGAGGCCTCTCGAGGCGCAAACGAAACTTGCGCAAGTTGGCGTCTCGCGGTTCGCGGTCCGCTCGGACGCCGAGCGCACTTGCTCAAGAAAATTCATAAGGCTCTTATGAATTTAAGCCCGCCAACTTCTCCTGCCTTTGTTTTCAATATTACAATGTCATGCTCTTTGCAACATTCTGCAGTGCCGTTGGAAATAGTCACGGCGCGATGCCGAGGAAATATACTCTCCTAATAAAAGACTGCCAGATGGTAACAACTCTCGTCGAAAGCAGCGGTTTATTGAATGCCTTCACAATGTAAAATCTATTCTACACTCATAACGTAAAGTCTGATTTTCAATATCGGTCAAGTAACATACGCGCGCGAGTTACGCGACTTGCGGCCATAACGCCGCGTCGACAAGGCCTGTTTTGGCTCGGTGCCGAAGTGGGTCGGGTTAAGGCAACGATTTAAAGGATCACGTAGTGAGTCGAGAGTGGATATATTATTTTGAGGCATGCGATTTGAACTGATCGGCTAGATTAGTATGGGGCGTCTTGCAGCTTGGCACTAATCGGTGTTATTGAGCGCGCGAAGCGGTCTTCATATTCAGTGGCCCACATCGCAAATTGTGTTGGCAAATCGCTGGCTCTAATTATTTGGCCAATACTGAAACCTTTTCACTAACTCAAGTTCTGAGAAAAGATAGTACCTCTTAAGCACACGACAACAAATTATATAAGAGGCAATACGTACAGAAACTAACGAAAAGACATTTTTTTAGTTTCTTTGGCGTCGCAAATATTTAAATATAATAAATGTTTAGTTTCTCCTCTGAATGTACCTGTTGAGTTAACTGCATATAACAACTGGAAATAGCAATCTTTTGTAACCGAATATAATAAGTTAAGGCAAACGAGCAGACGTCCAAGACGACGAAGATGCAACTGAAGCAAATAATATTGTGGCGCCGCGAAAAAATCCCTTAATCGTTCGAAAGACGTGTTTCAGCAATATGCAGCTCTGACACACTTATTATATGCGATATCTTCGATATGCTATTTTGAGAGCCTCGTGGCTGAGTGGTCTAATAGGACTACCACCAAGCTAGAGGTTGGGGTTCGAATCCCGGTCCGGACAATTATATAATTTATTCGGTCTCTGGAAGCGCTTGGCAGTAGTCAGGCGAGTGTCATAATACTTTCGCACCCATGGGAGAGTCATGCTAAAGCAAATGCTGACGCACTAATTGGGCCGACTCGTCCGGAGTGATACCACGGGCTCACAGGATACTAAGCGTGAAACGGTACTAGTAATGTGTTTCGCAGAGTGAGTGAGGATATCGAAAGCCCTTAAAAGTGCCCGCTTAAGCGGCATAAAAAGGCGGCAACATAACCAATGTGCGGACAGTGGCGAGGTTCTCTTACCATATAGGAGACCCACCTGCTTTGTAGTCCCCTATACTATAAAAAAATATATCTTTGGTCAGGATGGTTCTTTTAAGAAGGAAAGCAAGATTTCATTTAAAAGGGCGTGTGGCGGTCGACGAAGCATCCTTGAAAAGTTTTAATCAATACGATCCGGAATTTGCTTAGACGCCGGCAATTTAATCATTCTTTTGAAGTGTTGCACTTTTAGTACTTTTTATTTTTGCATAGAAAGCGATCACTGGCTGCTCGCGTCGGATGGAACTTTGCCTTGCAGGGCCTCGTCCTCTATTGTCCTCTGTATTAAGGAGCGAGAGGCGCGTGTCGCCCTCCACAATGGCGATTCCATCTCGGACGGGTCGTTGAAAGAAACCTGTTTCACAGTGTGATCAGAAAGCAATAACCCGCACAATGGAGTCGGCGCTGCCGCTGACAGCTCTTCTTTTCTTCGTTATGTTTCACCCGAGAGACCGGCAGGCCATGGCGTGTGTGCTATCTCCTTTCATTCGTTGCCTACCGACGTATAACAGGCTGATGGTGACCGTTACCATAATTGTCCGCTGCGTGTCCTCTTTGGCGCGATCTTCACTGAGCGAATCCCAACAGCACGCAAGGCGACCCATCGGTGATTCACGTCTTTAGACAGCGGCTCGGCGTTTTGGGTGCTTTTCGTCGCTCCGCACGCCAACCTCATCCTATGCACATACAACTATTTGATTGAGGACACGAATTGTATCGCAAAATTTTGCCCAAACCACAAAATTATTGAATACGAATTGGAGAAGTATTCTAACTAACCCCTAAGATGAACTTAAAATGTAACCACTGAGCATTGTTCATCTCTATAACATTTGGAAGCTGTGAAGCGAATTGTAGGAAATGCTTCACAAAGCGGACCTCTCTTTCGCCTTGCACTCGCCACTCATTTTGCTGCGAAGGCATAACGCATTTTTCTTTTTACAATCCACACTGTTTGCAATTGTTTTGTCTCCATTCGCTTCATTATTTCGACACTAGTCGACTCTTAAAGAAGTTGCCTCTTCCTTTCTTTTTATTAAGCGATTTGAACGGTTTCCCTTGAAAAAATTTAACCAGTTTCGAACATATGTGCAACTACGTTCGTCTGTCCCGCAGTCTTTTTTAAAACAGTATGTAAAGGCAACCTCGCTGAGTCTGCCAGTGTTCGCTGACTTGATAAAAAAGCGCGCTGGCTGCTCAAAAGCGAATCATTCATTACGCCAATCAATACAAATATAAAAGAGCTATTCGCTCATTTTATTTTTAACGCCGTGTTTGAAAGAACGCCTCTCTATCGAATGAATAAGCCATATTTATTGGCATCACTATTTTGCCGCGTTCCGCCTCGTGCTACCGTTCAAAATGTTTATGCGGAATAAGTGGACGGCAAATACTGAATGTATTTGTTATCCCTAGCTGAGGCTTCGCCTCGCGACTTCGGCCTGCCCTCTACAGTCTACACGATAGATGGCTCTCCTGTAGGTTGCCGTCACGCGAAAGGTACAGCTCGTTGATGTAGTGTATCTGTTTCTCTACCTGCCAAAATGTTTCTGTTGCTGATAAAAGAACGTCGGGGCTTCCTAAAGCTTAACTAGAACGGGACGAGCTTGTATTACGACATGGGCGTATTCAGCTTTCGGTGATGCGAGACATCCGTTGAATGAAGCCCGAATCGGCTTAACGCTAAGCAATAGCAATTAACGTAGAGAGACACGCAATGTAATCCATTCGCCTGTTGTGTGCCTGCCAATGCGCCTGTTTGTTCCAATTAAGGCGCGGCCGCAGGCCCGCAGCCTCATTACACCGCCGCTGCTTCAATATTGACATCGCTAATACACGTGACTAATGACGCGGATTATGACCGATCGAGAGCGTCGCGGCATCCTCTCCCTCTTCATGTCCTCTGCCCGTCCGTTTGCAGGCGCTACCTTCAGGCGCTTGGGATTGCCACCAATTCTAATTCGTTTCTAGCAGGCAATTAGAGAAGTGCTTGTATTGTCGTGGAGTATAAGCATACAAAACGCGTATAGATCATTTGTCATAGGCGCATTCGTTGGCGTGGCAAACCTGACGCCACAGCGGAAGGCCTCATGAGGAACTATTG